>JARQWZ010001614.1:187500-282500 GCA_033150135.1 Gobio occitaniae
TCTGTGGGATCAACTGTGTTGTTGCGTTCTGATTTCATGACTTTAGGATTGGCAGAAGAAGTTGAAGCAACGGTAAAATACATTTTTATAAGCAAAATTAGATTAAAAATCTCAAAGGAACTGATTTTTTTGTTTTATTAAATTATAGATTTTGAAGTGTTGCCTAAGAATCGTTGAGAACATCGCTTTCCACATGGTAAGGTAGCAGTCTCAAGGATTTTATTGAAAACAGGATACATTTGTATGTATCTGACTCTTGTTCCTTTGTTAAAGGATATCAATGTGCATGTTGCTAATCCCTACGTGGTAGCGATCTGGCTTCCGCCACTTTCTTGTTTTCCAGAGTTGTCCCTTCAGGTGAGTTCTGGAATGTTTTATCTTGTGAAAGATTGTACTGTCACTGAATATAAACATTATAGTTCCTAGGCTCTGATATGTTTGTACATAAATTTTAGGCTAATGTGAGCCAGACGGACCTTGTGGCTCTGCCAGCCTGGCGACCTGGCTACTGTGTGTAAGTAATGTAATTCAGATGAGAACTAAGTTAACAGTTAGTTGTAATTTTAGCACTAATATATCCAATAATGTGCTGTTGAATTTAGTTTATTTGCACATTACTATTAATTACATATACAGTAAACCATTTCAGAGATGTTTGTACAAAGCATTGCATGTGCGTTTTTACAGATTATGAAACCAAAGACAAGAGCCATTTATTTTCTCGATTCCATGCAACAAGCAGCATTTGGACATACATTGACACATTCAGGTTATAGAAATGTTCAGAATGAGTTCAGAGTTTACGATGGTTCTGTTTTAACCTTTATTTTTGTTCATGAACTTTATTTTGATTTTTGATTTTGATGATTGTGTTCAATGGATTTTTCAGTGATGTGCATTAACAGTTATGCAATAACAAACCACCTATGACGCTTGTTTGCAAATGAGATAGGTTAATTCATATGGACAACTACATCCCTAACAATTGCACATCATTTTTCTTTACTGGAACATTGCAAAACTCATTGACAGCCGAGAGTGGACAGAGAAAGCTGCGATTACATTTGAAGTGAAACATTATATTTAAATGAAAACAAGTCTATTTCATTACAAAAAATATAACATTATCAACTGATGTGATTAGAATCTGTGATGGTAAAAGTATGTGCTTGTTTTACTCCAAACCTCACAGGGAATCAGATGGCTGGAAACAACTGTGTGATGTACATACTGATGGTAGGTTAAATCAGAAGTCATTTTAGTTAAATTTGTAAGCTCTTAACATGCTTATAACATGCTAATTTTCTTGTTATTTGTGGATTCTAACAGTACACTCTGTACATGGCTTTGGGGGTTGGATTTGATTTTACAGAGGTATGTCATAACCATGTGACATTTATCAATTTAATTGAATAGACATACATGATGATTGTATATATTTATTTTGTTTTTCAGAATGACATGCCCCTGATCAGGAGGTGGTGGTGTGCTCTTATACTGGACAACTTCACTCTGCAAATGTGTGTAGCTGTTTGCATGTTCCTACATTAAACATTTCTCTTTACTATATCCACCAATATACCAATCTACCTCTTGTCATTTGTTCTTTTAGCGCTCAACCACTGAGCGGAGGAGGTTCACTGAACAAAAGCCAATGTCTACAGGGACAGTCCGACAAAGCAGGTTATTTATTTGTGCACTAATATTTATTTTTATTTTTTTATTTTTATGTTATAGCTACATAATTGTTCAGATATGCAATGGAAGGGATGTACAAGTTTTCTGTTGGTCATCCAATAGCAGCGTTTCCACTGTTTGGCCAAAAGCGACACGCTTTCACTGTCACTTCCAGGCCTTGCTCGTGCCTCATTCGGGCTTGCTCAGGGCCAGGGGTTTCTGGCCCTCCTAATAACTTGGTCCAATGCGGGCCAACTGGGGCTTGAAAAAAAATTACTTCTTCTGATGTTTCGTCATCGATTCGGACTCTTTCTGGAATTTATATAAAATCAACATCATCCTTACAGTGTGTACAATAGCTGATCTTTTAAGAAGCCTCCTGATTGAGCTGGAGTTCCATTATGGTAATAGGCGTTTATTTCTGAAATATGCGTTGTACGCGGTAGACCATTCACAACAGACTGGGCTATCTGACCAAATCAGACCAAAGTAGGCTCATGAAAATGAGGGAGAGAGACTGATTCATCCATCGAGTCATTTGAGTCATTATATTATGAGAAAAGGAAACCCTTTTTTTGACCTTTGCATGTAAACCTGTTGTAGGAGACCTCCAAAACTAAATGAGAAAAATTAAAATAGTATAATGGGGCAATTTATGCAATCAAACTGCCCCGCATGTTTGTTTTGCGATCTCACTGACCTGATGATGAAAAGTGATTTTGGGCTCTGTGCTACAGGTCCAAAGCTCTTAACTCCGCCCGGTCTGTTGAAAGCCCTTGCTCACACTGGCCTGACAGTGGGAAAGCAGCTAATGTGTGTTAATTATATGATTATTATAAAAGAATATGAATCTGTGTTTTTTTTTTTTTTGCAGTTGTGACAATATATCAGGTTTGTCTGAACCAAGGTTGTCTTTAGTCAATGTTTTTTTTTTTTTTCTTTCAACAACTTTTATATACAAGTAAACATTTATGTTTTTGTTTCAATAGCTTCCCCTGGAAATCCTTTCCAACGTCCTCAAGGAAGTTATTTTAACAACTGGTGATTCTGCATATTTGACCCTTTCACTTGTATGCAGGAGGTTTAGGGATGTGGTCACAGATGAAGTTTTTCGGAAAGCTGCACACTTTGCCTGGCTAGACAGTATGTTTCTAAAAATCTTTATTTATCTTTCCTGTATTTTTTACACTTTACACTTTTACACTTTAAGGTGTGGTCAACTGGAAATGTTTCTCTCAGGACTACCGCGAAGAGTTCAGAGAGAGATGTACAGCATCAGGGAATGCTTGGACTGCAGAGCCCTTTTCAAGTCCTATCCACCAGGGTATAGGGGAAGAGGTAGACGAGGTGAACTGCTGGGCTTCTACTCGGAAGATGTTTGCACAGGATTTTGCTCCCAGGACTGTTTTTTTGCAGCAGGAAACACATTGATGTGTTGAATCGATAACTTATGCAGAAGGGGAATAATGAAAAGCTATGGCAAACATGTATCACATTTTTACAGTTTTAGTCATTTCAATCTCTCTTGTTCTTTCTTTTGTATAGATTCCATTCTGCTGTTCTTATATTTGATGGTAACATTTGCTATGTATTAAAATTTAACTAATCAATTCTTCATTTGCTTTTGAAAATTCTGTGCCATATTTCAGTAACCAATGATTTTAGATATTTTTTTTAAAAGGGGTTTAAATATATTGATTTATACAGGGGTAATTTACTATGTAAATTCAGAATTGAGGTTTTCAGTAAAGTGCAGACCATGTAATAAAGAAAAAGACAAAGAGTCCGTCCTGTCTTATTTTAAGCTCTTTAGAGAATAAAGAAAAGAGATTCTCCCTTTAAAAAATAACCATGATTTTATTATAGTAAAATCGTGTTTTTTTTTTGGTGCAATAATTACTATTTGTGGAGCCAAAGAAAGTTAAACTAGTTTTTGTTGCAAAACCATTGTTAATTTGTGGTTACAATAGTTTACAATATTTTTTTAAGTGGTTACTACTATTGTGGTGTTCAGAGACTTGCCGTGTCATAGTTAGCTATATATATATATATATATGGTACATGTACATATCCATACTTGGCATTATATTACTGTGTCGCTAACTTACAAAAAACAGTAATTCCGAGGTAGAGTCTACACCTATCGAGAGGATAATTGTAAATTAGACAATTTATTTTTATTCTGTTTGTTGTAATCCACCGCTCTTTCTATTTCTACTTCCACTGAATGTTGTGGAAACGCAACAATGATGACTTCCGCATTCCAAGGCTGCCCATGGCGTCATACTTCTCTACACCAATAAGCTCATCTTAATCAGAATCCAATAAACATTGAGGTGGGCGGGGCAACACGTGTCGCCCCGCCCCAACATGTCGCCCCGCCCCATCGTCCATACTGCACTCTGGGGTACTTGAGTTTTTGTGTTACTCAGATCCTGGGTTAGACGTAACAACCCAGTGTTTGGGTAGTTTTTGTGTTACTCAGATCCTGGGTTAGACGTAACAACCCAGTGTTTGGGTAGTTTTTGTGTTACTCGGATCCTGGGTTAGACGTAACAACCCAGTGTTTGGGTAGTTTTTGTTTTACTCAGATCATGGGTCAGACGTAACAACCCAGTTTTTGGGTAGTTTTTGTGTTACTCAGATCCTGGTTTAGACGTAACAACCCAGTGTTTGGGTAGTTTTTGTGTAACTCAGATCCTGGGTCGGACGTAACAACCCAGTGTTTGGGTAGTTTTTGTGTAACTCAGATCCCGGGTCGGACGTAACAACCCAGTGTTTGGGTAGTTTATGTGTTACTCAGATGCTGGGTCAGATGTAACAACCCAGTGTTTGGGTAGTTTTTGTGTTACTCAGATCCTGGGTCAGATGTAACAACCCAGTGTTTGGGTAGTTTTTGTGTTACTCAGATCATGGGTCGGACGTAACAACCAGTGTTTGGGTAGTTTTTGTGTTACTCAGATCATGGGTCGGACGTAACAACCCAGTGTTTGAGTAGTTTTTGTGTAACGCAGATACTCGGTTGGACGTAACAACCCAGTGTTTGGGTAGTTTATGTGTTACTCAGATCCTGGGTCAGATGTAACAACCCAGTGTTTGGGTAGTTTTTGTGTTACTCAGATCATGGGTCGGACGTAACAACCAGTGTTTGGGTAGTTTTTGTGTTACTCAGATCATGGGTCGGACGTAACAACCAGTGTTTAGGTAGTTTTTGTGTAACGCAGATACTCGGTTAGACGTAACAACCCAGTGTTTGGGTAGTTTTTGTTTTACTCAGATCATGGGTCAGACGTAACAACCCAGTTTTTGGGTAGTTTTTGTGTTACTCAGATCCTGGTTTAGACGTAACAACCCAGTGTTTGGGTAGTTTTTGTGTAACTCAGATCCTGGGTCGGACGTAACAACCCAATGTTTGGGTAGTTTTTGTTTTACTCAGATCATGGGTCAGACGTAACAACCCAGTTTTTGGGTAGTTTTTGTGTTACTCAGATCCTGGTTTAGACGTAACAACCCAGTGTTTGGGTAGTTTTTGTGTAACTCAGATCCTGGGTCGGACGTAACAACCCAGTGTTTGGGTAGTTTATGTGTTACTCAGATCCTGGGTCAGACGTAACAACCCAGTGTTTGGGTAGTTTATGTGTTACACAGATCCTGGGTCAGATGTAACAACCCAGTGTTTGGGTAGTTTATGTGTTACTCAGATCCTGGGTCGGACGTAACAACCCAGTGTTTGGGTAGTTTATGTGTTACACAGATCCTGGGTCAGATGTAACAACCCAGTGTTTGGGTAGTTTATGTGTTACTCAGATCCTGGGTCAGACGTAACAACCCAATGTTTGGGTAGTTTATGTGTTACACAGATCCTGGGTCAGATGTAACAACCCAGTGTTTGGGTAGTTTATGTGTTACTCAGATCCTGGGTCAGACGTAACAACCCAATGTTTGGGTAGTTTATGTGTTACACAGATCCTGGGTCAGATGTAACAACCCAGTGTTTGGGTAGTTTATGTGTTACTCAGATCCTGGGTCAGACGTAACAACCCAGTGTTTGGGTAGTTTATGTGTTACTCAGATCCTGGGTCAGACGTAACAACCCAGTGTTTGGGTAGTTTATGTGTTACTCAGATCCTGGGTCAGACGTAACAACCCAATGTTTGGGTAGTTTATGTGTTACACAGATCCTGGTTCCAGTGTAGTTTTTGGAGTGCAGCTCCATCAAATTGCAGGTTTGTGTACATTTTATTTTATCTATAAATTAATTATTGTGTTTATATTGTTTAATTTTATGCAAAGAAACATTCATGTCTGTCTCTTCGTGTGATTGAAACGCCTGATGCCTTTGACAGCGAATCTCACAAAACGAAATGCCTCTTTCACAAACTAAATGTCTTAAGTGCCGCATTGAATCTCAAAGCAGCGACTGGCGTTCATTAGGTCAAAGCAAAGATATTCTCCTTCACAACACGCTCTCGGAAGCCATTTACTCGTTGTGTAATGAATCTTCGAAGGAAAACCTCAATGACGCTAACAAACGAAAAATACATGAACCAGAATGAACACGATTCAAAATCACAGATTTGTTCATGAACGAAATGCATAGGCCGTCATCTGCTGTACTGAATTTTTAATTCATGTATTTTTCTCCCATAGCCTAATTTTTTTCACCTGCTCCGCCAGCCGCTGTCATTTTGATTAATGGACGCTGGCTGCAATCTCAGAGAGCATCTCACTTGAACTGGAGTGCTGATGCGCTGCACTTTCAGTATGATCTTACCCACCCCATCCACCTTCATCTCAGTGTCCAGACACACACACACACACACACACACACTTTGTCCTGGTGGACTGGTAGGGTGGTAATCAATAATGTAGACAGTCTGATTAAGCGAAGGTTACTTCTTTGCAAATAACCCCGTGAAGCAATCGAAACGAGGAATGTAGAGACAAACCCTCCAATAGCAGCGAGGCTCAAAACAGGATTTGCCAGTCCGTTCTTCCTTAAATGCAAATTACACGCAGCTTCTGTGGAACAGCTGGCTTTATGCGTGTGTGTACGCCTCAACATTCCTTGCAGTTACGATGTATAGACTTGTGACATTTCTGAATTTCTTGATGTTACACAACACAATGAGTTCATTAGAAACGCAGTATGCAAATTTTATTTTATAGGCCAAATATGTTGCTTTCAAACCTCTAGTTCAAAACACCTTTAAATTAAAGTCATTTTGTCATCTAAACCAAACACAATAAACCCACATTGAAGTTCTGGATTTTCATGAATATTAGATTGGTGTCATATGTGACCCTGGACCACAAAACCAGTCATAAGGGTACTTTTTTTTTTTTAAATAGGACAATATTTGGCTGAGATACAACTATTTGTCCTGGCTCTTCCAAGCATGAAAGCTGAATAAATAATCTTTCCATTGATGTGTGGTTTGTTAGGACAATATTTAGCCAAATTATTTGAAAATCTGGAATCTGAGGGTGCAAAACAATCTAAATATTGAGAAAATGTCCTTTAATGTTGTCCAAATGAAGTCCTTACCAATGCATATTACTACTACTAATTTTTATATATATATATATATTTATGGTAGGACATTTACTAAATATCTTCATTGAACATGATCTTAATATCCTAATGATTTTTTTGACAAAAAAGAAAAATTAATAATTTTAACCCATACAATGTGTTGTTGGCTATTGGCACAGATATACCCGTGAGACGCACGACTCCAGGGTCATATATGAGTTTTAAAAGGTCATTTATAGAATATAGACCTATTAAAATGTGTTGTTTTAATGTTTTATAAATACATTTAGCTGAAAAGTCCAAGATAGTGTAATTGTTCTATTGTGACAACTTAGCCCTCAAAACATTAAAGGGATAGTTCACCCAAAAATGAAATGTATACACAATCAGACATGTATTAAACAATGTCCTGGCTCTTCCAAGCTTTATAATGGCAGTGAATGGAGGATATGATTTTGACGGCCAAAAAGTGCATCTAACATCATAAAAGTGCATCTACCCATCATAAAAGTGCATCCATACATCATAAAAGTGCATCTATCATCATAAAAGTGCATCTATCATCATAAAAGTGCATCCATACATCATAAAAGTGCATCTATCATCATAAAAGTGCATCTATCCATCATAAAAGTGCATCTATCATCATAAAAGTGCATCTATCCATCATAAAAGTGCATCCATACATCATAAAAGTGCATCTATCATCATAAAAGTGCATCTATCCATCATAAAAGTGCATCTATCATCATAAAAGTGCATCTATCATCATAAAAGTGCATCCATACATCATAAAAGTGCATCTATCCATCATAAAAGTGCATCTATCATCATAAAAGTGCATCTATCCATCATAAAAGTGCATCCATACATCATAAAAGTGCATCTTTCCACCATAAAAGTGCATCCATACATCATAAAAGTGCATCTATCCATCATAAAAGTGCATCTATCATCATAAAAGTGCATCTATCCATCATAAAAGTGCATCCATACATCATAAAAGTGCATCTATCATCATAAAAGTGCATCTATCCATCATAAAAGTGCATCTATCATCATAAAAGTGCATCTATCATCATAAAAGTGCATCCATACATCATAAAAGTGCATCTATCCATCATAAAAGTGCATCTATCCATCATAAAAGTGCATCCATACATCATAAAAGTGCATCTATCATCATAAAAGTGCATCTATCCATCATAAAAGTGCATCTATCATCATAAAAGTGCATCTATCATCATAAAAGTGCATCCATACATCATAAAAGTGCATCTATCCATCATAAAAGTGCATCTATCATCATAAAAGTGCATCCATACATCATAAAAGTGCATCTATCATCATAAAAGTGCATCTATCATCATAAAAGTGCATCTATCATCATAAAAGTGCATCTATCCATCATAAAAGTGCATCCATACATCATAAAAGTGCATCTATCCATCATAAAAGTGCATCCATCCATCATAAAAGTGCATCTATCCATCATAAAAGTGCATCCATACATCATAAAAGTGCATCTATCATCATAAAAGTGCATCCATCCATCCTAAAAGTGCATCTAACATCATAAAAGTGCATCTATCCATCATAAAATTGCATCCATCCATCATAAAAGTGCATCCATACATCATAAAAGTGCATCCATACATCATAAAAGTGCATCTATCATCATAAAAGTGCATCTATCCATCATAAAATTGCATCCATCCATCATAAAAGTGCATCCATACATCATAAAAGTGCATCCATCCATCATAAAAGTGCATCTATCCATCATAAAAGTGCATCCATCCATCATAAAACTGCATCCATCCATCATAAAACTGCATCCATCCATCATAAAAGTGCATCAATACATCATAAAAGTGCATCCATCCATCATAAAACTGCATCCATCCATCATAAAAGTGCATCAATACATCATAAAAGTGCATCCATCCATCATAAAACTGCATCCATCCATCATAAAAGTGCATCCATCCATCATAAAAGTGCATCCATCCATCATAAAAGTGCATCCATACATCATAAAAGTGCATCCATACATCATAAAAGTGCATCCATACATCATAAAAGTGCATCTATCATCATAAAATTGCATCCATCCATCATAAAAGTGCATCCATACATCATAAAAGTGCATCTACCCATCATAAAATTGCATCCATCCATCATAAAAGTGCATCCATACATCATAAAAGTGCATCCATACATCATAAAAGTGCATCTATCATCATAAAAGTGCATCTATCCATCATAAAAGTGCATCTATCATCATAAAAGTGCATCTATCATCATAAAAGTGCATCCATCCATCATAAAAGTGCATCTATCCATCATAAAAGTGCATCCATACATCATAAAAGTGCATCTATCATCATAAAAGTGCATCCATCCATCCTAAAAGTGCATCTAACATCATAAAAGTGCATCTATCCATCATAAAATTGCATCCATCCATCATAAAAGTGCATCCATACATCATAAAAGTGCATCCATACATCATAAAAGTGCATCTATCATCATAAAATTGCATCCATCCATCATAAAAGTGCATCCATACATCATAAAAGTGCATCTACCCATCATAAAAGTGCATCCATCCATCCTAAAAGTGCATCTAACATCATAAAAGTGCATCTATCCATCATAAAATTGCATCCATCCATCATAAAACTGCATCCATCCATCATAAAAGTGCATCCATCCATCATAAAAGTGCATCTATCCATCATAAAAGTGCATCCATCCATCATAAAAGTGCATCCATACATCATAAAAGTGCATCCATACATCATAAAAGTGCATCTATCATCATAAAAGTGCATCTATCATCATAAAAGTGCATCCATACATCATAAAAGTGCATCTATCATCATAAAAGTGCATCTATCCATCATAAAAGTGCATCTATCATCATAAAAGTGCATCTATCCATCATAAAAGTGCATCCATACATCATAAAAGTGCATCTATCATCATAAAAGTGCATCTATCCATCATAAAAGTGCATCTATCATCATAAAAGTGCATCTATCATCATAAAAGTGCATCCATACATCATAAAAGTGCATCTATCCATCATAAAAGTGCATCTATCATCATAAAAGTGCATCTATCCATCATAAAAGTGCATCCATACATCATAAAAGTGCATCTTTCCACCATAAAAGTGCATCCATACATCATAAAAGTGCATCTATCCATCATAAAAGTGCATCTATCATCATAAAAGTGCATCTATCCATCATAAAAGTGCATCCATACATCATAAAAGTGCATCTATCATCATAAAAGTGCATCTATCCATCATAAAAGTGCATCTATCATCATAAAAGTGCATCTATCATCATAAAAGTGCATCCATACATCATAAAAGTGCATCTATCCATCATAAAAGTGCATCTATCCATCATAAAAGTGCATCCATACATCATAAAAGTGCATCTATCATCATAAAAGTGCATCTATCCATCATAAAAGTGCATCTATCATCATAAAAGTGCATCTATCATCATAAAAGTGCATCCATACATCATAAAAGTGCATCTATCCATCATAAAAGTGCATCTATCATCATAAAAGTGCATCTATCCATCATAAAAGTGCATCCATACATCATAAAAGTGCATCTATCATCATAAAAGTGCATCTATCCATCATAAAAGTGCATCTATCATCATAAAAGTGCATCTATCCATCATAAAAGTGCATCCATACATCATAAAAGTGCATCTATCATCATAAAAGTGCATCTATCCATCATAAAAGTGCATCCATCCATCATAAAAGTGCATCTATCCATCATAAAAGTGCATCCATACATCATAAAAGTGCATCTATCATCATAAAAGTGCATCCATCCATCCTAAAAGTGCATCTAACATCATAAAAGTGCATCTATCCATCAAAAAATTGCATCCATCCATCATAAAAGTGCATCCATACATCATAAAAGTGCATCCATACATCATAAAAGTGCATCTATCATCATAAAATTGCATCCATCCATCATAAAAGTGCATCCATACATCATAAAAGTGCATCTACCCATCATAAAAGTGCATCCATCCATCCTAAAAGTGCATCTAACATCATAAAAGTGCATCTATCCATCATAAAATTGCATCCATCCATCATAAAACTGCATCCATCCATCATAAAAGTGCATCCATCCATCATAAAAGTGCATCTATCCATCATAAAAGTGCATCCATCCATCATAAAACTGCATCCATCCATCATAAAACTGCATCCATCCATCATAAAAGTGCATCAATACATCATAAAAGTGCATCCATCCATCATAAAACTGCATCCATCCATCATAAAAGTGCATCAATACATCATAAAAGTGCATCCATCCATCATAAAACTGCATCCATCCATCATAAAAGTGCATCCATCCATCATAAAAGTGCATCCATCCATCATAAAAGTGCATCCATACATCATAAAAGTGCATCCATACATCATAAAAGTGCATCTATCCATCATAAAAGTGCATCCATCCATCATAAAAGTGCATCTATCCATCATAAAAGTGCATCCATACATCATAAAAGTGCATCCATACATCATAAAAGTGCATCTATCCATCATAAAAGTGCATCCATACATCATAAAAGTGCATCCATACATCATAAAAGTGCATCTATCATCATAAAAGTGCATCCATCCATCATAAAAGTGCATCTATCCATCATAAAAGTGCATCCATACATCATAAAAGTGCATCTATCATCATAAAAGTGCATCCATCCATCCTAAAAGTGCATCCATACACCATAAAAGTGCATCCATACATCATAAAAGTGCATCTATCATCATAAAAGTGCATCTAACATCATAAAAGTGCATCTATCCATCATAAAATTGCATCCATCCATCATAAAAGTGCATCCATACATCATAAAAGTGCATCCATACATCATAAAAGTGCATCTATCATCATAAAATTGCATCCATCCATCATAAAAGTGCATCCATACATCATAAAAGTGCATCTACCCATCATAAAAGTGCATCCATCCATCATAAAAGTGCATCCATACATCATAAAAGTGCATCTACCCATCATAAAAGTGCATCCATCCATCATAAAAGTGCATCCATCCATCATAAAAGTGCATCTAACATCATAAAAGTGCATCTATCCATCATAAAATTGCATCCATCCATCATAAAACTGCATCCATCCATCATTCAAAGTGCATCCATCCATCATAAAAGTGCATCTATCCATCATAAAAGTGCATCCATCCATCATAAAAGTGCATCCATACATCATAAAAGTGCATCCATACATCATAAAAGTGCATCTATCATCATAAAAGTGCATCTATCATCATAAAAGTGCATCCATACATCATAAAAGTGCATCTATCATCATAAAAGTGCATCTATCCATCATAAAAGTGCATCTATCATCATAAAAGTGCATCTATCCATCATAAAAGTGCATCCATACATCATAAAAGTGCATCTATCATCATAAAAGTGCATCTATCATCATAAAAGTGCATCTATCATCATAAAAGTGCATCCATACATCATAAAAGTGCATCTATCCATCATAAAAGTGCATCTATCCATCATAAAAGTGCATCTATCCATCATAAAAGTGCATCCATACATCATAAAAGTGCATCTTTCCACCATAAAAGTGCATCCATACATCATAAAAGTGCATCTATCCATCATAAAAGTGCATCTATCATCATAAAAGTGCATCTATCCATCATAAAAGTGCATCCATACATCATAAAAGTGCATCTATCATCATAAAAGTGCATCTATCCATCATAAAAGTGCATCTATCATCATAAAAGTGCATCTATCATCATAAAAGTGCATCCATACATCATAAAAGTGCATCTATCCATCATAAAAGTGCATCTATCCATCATAAAAGTGCATCCATACATCATAAAAGTGCATCTATCATCATAAAAGTGCATCTATCCATCATAAAAGTGCATCTATCATCATAAAAGTGCATCTATCATCATAAAGTGCATCCATACATCATAAAAGTGCATCTATCCATCATAAAAGTGCATCTATCATCATAAAAGTGCATCTATCCATCATAAAAGTGCATCCATACATCATAAAAGTGCATCTATCATCATAAAAGTGCATCTATCCATCATAAAAGTGCATCCATACATCATAAAAGTGCATCTATCATCATAAAAGTGCATCTATCCATCATAAAAGTGCATCCATCCATCATAAAAGTGCATCCATACATCATAAAAGTGCATCCATACATCATAAAAGTGCATCTATCCATCATAAAATTGCATCCATCCATCATAAAACTGCATCCATCCATCATAAAAGTGCATCCATCCATCATAAAAGTGCATCTATCCATCATAAAAGTGCATCCATCCATCATAAAACTGCATCCATCCATCATAAAACTGCATCCATCCATCATAAAAGTGCATCAATACATCATAAAACTGCATCCATCCATCATAAAAGTGCATCTATCCATCATAAAAGTGCATCCATCCATCATAAAACTGCATCCATCCATCATAAAACTGCATCCATCCATCATAAAAGTGCATCAATACATCATAAAACTGCATCCATCCATCATAAAAGTGCATCAATACATCATAAAAGTGCATCCATCCATCATAAAACTGCATCCATCCATCATAAAAGTGCATCCATCCATCATAAAAGTGCATCCATCCATCATAAAAGTGCATCTATCCATCATAAAAGTGCATCCATACATCATAAAAGTGCATCTATCCATCATAAAATTGCATCCATCCATCATAAAACTGCATCCATCCATCATAAAAGTGCATCCATCCATCATAAAAGTGCATCTATCCATCATAAAAGTGCATCCATCCATCATAAAACTGCATCCATCCATCATAAAACTGCATCCATCCATCATAAAAGTGCATCAATACATCATAAAACTGCATCCATCCATCATAAAAGTGCATCTATCCATCATAAAAGTGCATCCATCCATCATAAAACTGCATCCATCCATCATAAAACTGCATCCATCCATCATAAAAGTGCATCAATACATCATAAAACTGCATCCATCCATCATAAAAGTGCATCAATACATCATAAAAGTGCATCCATCCATCATAAAACTGCATCCATCCATCATAAAAGTGCATCCATCCATCATAAAAGTGCATCCATCCATCATAAAAGTGCATCCATACATCATAAAAGTGCATCCATACATCATAAAAGTGCATCTATCCATCATAAAAGTGCATCCATCCATCATAAAAGTGCATCCATCCATCATAAAAGTGCATCCATACATCATAAAAGTGCATCTGTCATCATAAAAGTGCATCCATCCATCATAAAAGTGCATCTATCCATCATAAAAGTGCATCCATACATCATAAAAGTGCATCTATCATCATAAAAGTGCATCCATCCATCCTAAAAGTGCATCTAACATCATAAAAGTGCATCTATCCATCATAAAATTGCATCCATCCATCATAAAAGTGCATCCATACATCATAAAAGTGCATCCATACATCATAAAAGTGCATCTATCATCATAAAATTGCATCCATCCATCATAAAAGTGCATCCATACATCATAAAAGTGCATCTACCCATCATAAAAGTGCATCCATCCATCCTAAAAGTGCATCTAACATCATAAAAGTGCATCTATCCATCATAAAATTGCATCCATCCATCATAAAACTGCATCCATCCATCATAAAAGTGCATCCATCCATCATAAAAGTGCATCTATCCATCATAAAAGTGCATCCATCCATCATAAAACTGCATCCATCCATCATAAAACTGCATCCATCCATCATAAAAGTGCATCAATACATCATAAAAGTGCATCCATCCATCATAAAACTGCATCCATCCATCATAAAAGTGCATCAATACATCATAAAAGTGCATCCATCCATCATAAAACTGCATCCATCCATCATAAAAGTGCATCCATCCATCATAAAAGTGCATCCATCCATCATAAAAGTGCATCCATCCATCATAAAAGTGCAGCCATCCATCATAAAAGTGCATCCGTCCATCATAAAAGTGCATCTACCCATCATAAAAGTGCATCTACCCATCATAAAAGTGCATCCATCCATCATAAAAGTGCATCCATCCATCATAAAAGTGCATCCATACATCATAAAAGTGCATCTATCCATCATAAAAGTGCATCCATCCATCATAAAAGTGCATCCATCCATCATAAAAGTGCATCCATACATCATAAAAGTGCATCTATCATCATAAAAGTGCATCCATCCATCATAAAAGTGCATCTATCCATCATAAAAGTGCATCCATACATCATAAAAGTGCATCTATCCATCATAAAAGTGCATCCATACATCATAAAAGTGCATCCATACATCATAAAAGTGCATCTACCCATCATAAAAGTGCATCCATCCATCATAAAAGTGCATCCATACATCATAAAAGTGCATCTATCCATCATAAAAGTGCATCCATCCATCATAAAAGTGCATCCATCCATCATAAAAGTGCATCCATCCATCCTAAAAGTGCATCTAACATCATAAAAGTGCATCTATCCATCATAAAATTGCATCCATCCATCATAAAACTGCATCCATCCATCATAAAAGTGCATCCATCCATCATAAAAGTGCATCTATCCATCATAAAAGTGCATCCATCCATCATAAAACTGCATCCATCCATCATAAAAGTGCATCCATCCATCATAAAAGTGCATCAATACATCATAAAAGTGCATCCATACATCATAAAAGTGCATCTATCCATCATAAAAGTGCATCCATCCATCATAAAAGTGCATCCATCCATCATAAAAGTGCATCCATCCATCATAAAAGTGCATCTATCCATCATAAAAGTGCATCCATCCATCATAAAAGTGCATCCATCCATCATAAAAGTGCATCTTTCCATCATAAAAGTGCATCCATCCATCATAAAAGTGCATCCGTCCATCATAAAAGTGCATCCATCCATCATAAAAGTGCATCCATCCATCATAAAAGTGCATCCGTCCATCATAAAAGTGCATCCATCCATCATAAAAGTACATCTATCCATCATAAAAGTGCATCTATCCATCATAAAAGTGCATCCATCCATCATAAAAGTGCATCTATCCATCATAAAAGTGCATCCATCCATCATAAAAGTGCATCCATCCATCATAAAAGTGCATCTATCCATCATAAAAGTGCATCCATCCATCATAAAAGTGCATCCGTCCATCATAAAAGTGCATCCATCCATCATAAAAGTGCATCCATCCATCATAAAAGTGCATCTATCCATCATAAAAGTGCATCCATCCATCATAAAAGTGCATCTATCCATCATAAAAGTGCATCCGTCCATCATAAAAGTGCATCCATCCATCATAAAAGTGCATCCATCCATCATAAAAGTGCATCCATCCATCATAAAAGTGCATCCGTCCATCATAAAAGTGCATCCGTCCATCATAAAAGTGCATCTGTCCATCATAAAAGTGCATCTATCCATCATAAAAGTGCTATTAGTGGGAAGTTCGGATCATTTTACTGACTCGGATCTTTGAGTCTCGTTCAGCAAAATGAACTAATCTTTTTTCGAGTCATTTCGTTCATTTCAGCAAAATATAATTAAAATGACATGTTAAATAGCCCAACCCATCTAGTACTTATGAAAATGTTGATTACATTTGTAAAACTAAATAAAAATAAACTATAGGGTACTGCAACCAGAGCCAAATGATAAGAAACTGAAACATTTAATGAATTGATTAGTTGTTGGGTCAGGCTATTGCAGTCTAACTCTGATAGTTCACCTCACCTCCTGATCCGAGACATTCTTTCTTTTGCAACTTCATATTTTATTACGTTTGTTCTCCGCCTCTCGTGTCTTCGAACTCCTCGAGACGTTAGTTGTCGACTCGTCTGTGTCTGACTCTGATCTGGGGCTTTATTTTATTTTTTTATATATATATAATTCTCAGTTAATGTCAGACATAAACAAATATGGGAAATATATTGATTATTCAAGTCTAACATCACAAATTCAAGTCATTTAGACTATTACTCATTTTGAATCATATAGCACAAACACACATATATATATATATATAGATATAAATATAGATATGTTTTTGTATAGGTGCTATAGGCCTATAAGCTATGTTACAAAGGTTTAGGTAACATTTTTAAACTGATTTTTATTCATTAATAACACAAGGACCAAAAAAATGAATAATATAACTCAATAGAGAAAAATAAAATACAGTTGATTCAAAATGAGTAAAAGACTAATTGACTTGAATTTGTGATGTTAGACTTGAATAGTCAATATATTTCCCATATTTGTATATGTCTGATATTAACTGAGAATTATATATATATAAAAAAATAAATAATAATAACTACGTGCTTGTTAGTAAAAAGGTTGTGAACTAGTGTTCAATACAGTGACAAGTCACGTGGCAAAAGAATGAATGACTCAAACGTCAAACCCGAAAGACTCATAAGAACTAATCTTTTGTTTCCGCTTCTGACAGCACAGACTCTATGGGACTGACAGGAAGAACGAAAGAGTCAAACCCGAACTCGAGACTCGAAAGATGAACTAATCATTTTTGTTCTTTCCAGTACAGATTCAGCGTAATGCGCATGTGCAGTCAACACAAAATGAACGAATCACTCTCTGAGACAGCTCGGTAGTCCCAAGTCATATTAAAGATTCGTTCAAAATGAACGAATCGTTCATGAACGACACATCACTAAAAGTGCATCCATCCATCATAAAAGTTCATCTATCCACCATAAAAGACCATCCATCCATCATAAAAGTGCATCCATCCATCATAAAAGTTCATCTATCCACCATAAAAGTGCATCCATCCATCATAAAAGTGCATCCATCCATCATTAAAGTGCATCTATCATCATAAAAGTGCATCTATCCATCATTAAAGTGCATCTATCATCATAAAAGTGCATCCATCCATCATAAAAGTGCATCCATCCATCATAAAAGTGCATCTGTCCATCATAAAAGTGCATCCATACATCATAAAAGTTCATTTATCCACCATAAAAGACCATCCATCCATCATAAAAGTGCATCTATCCATCATAAAAGTGCATCTATCCATCATAAAAGTTCATTTATCCACCATAAAAGACCATCCATCCATCATAAAAGTGCATCTATCCATCATAAAAGTGCATCTATCCACCATAAAAGACCATCCGTCCATCATAAAAGTGCATCTATCCATCATAAAAGTGCATCTATCCATCATAAAAGTGCATCCGTCCATCATAAAAGTGCATCTATCAACCATAAAAGACCATCCGTCCATCATAAAAGTGCATCTATCCATCATAAAAGTGCATCTATCCATCATAAAAGTGCATCCGTCCATCATAAAAGTGCATCTATCCATCATAAAAGTGCATCTATCCATCATGAAAGTGCATCTATCCATCATAAAAGTGCATCTATCCATCATAAAAGTGCATCCGTCCATCATAAAAGTGCATCTATCTATCATAAAAGTGCATCTATCCATCATAAAAGTGCATCTATCCATCATAAAAGTGCATCTATCCATCATAAAAGTGCATCCGTCCATCATAAAAGTGCATCTATCCATCATAAAAGTGCATCATCCATCATAAAAGTGCATCTGTCCATCATAAAAGTGCATCTATCCATCATAAAAGTGCATCTATCCATCATAAAAGTGCATCTGTCCATCATAAAAGTGCATCTATCCATCATAAAAGTGCATCCGTCCATCATAAAAGTGCATCTATCCATCATAAAAGTGCATCATCCATCATAAAAGTGCATCTGTCCATCATAAAAGTGCATCTGTCCATCATAAAAGTGCATCTATCCATCATAAAAGTGCATCTATCCATCATAAAAGTGCATCTGTCCATCATAAAAGTGCATCTGTCCATCATAAAAGTGCATCTATCCATCATAAAAGTGCATCTGTCCATCATAAAAGTGCATCTGTCCATCATAAAAGTGCATCTATCCATCATAAAAGTGCATCTGTCCATCATAAAAGTGCATCTATCCATCATAAAAGTGCATCTCTCCATCATAAAAGTGCATCTATCCATCATAAAAGTGCATCTATCCATCATAAAAGTGCATCTGTCCATCATAAAAGTGCATCTATCCATCATAAAAGTGCATCTCTCCATCATAAAAGTGCATCTGTCCATCATAAAAGTGCATCTATCCATCATAAAAGTGCATCTGTCCATCATAAAAGTGCATCTATCCATCATAAAAGTGCATCTATCCATCATAAAAGTGCATCTGTCCATCATAAAAGTGCATCTATCCATCATAAAAGTGCATCTGTCCATCATAAAAGTGCATCTATCCATCATAAAAGTGCATCTATCCATCATAAAAGTGCATCTGTCCATCATAAAAGTGCATCTATCCATCATAAAAGTGCATCTGTCCATCATAAAAGTGCATCTGTCCATCATAAAAGTGCATCTGTCCATCATAAAAGTGCATCTATCCATCATAAAAGTGCATCTGTCCATCATAAAAGTGCATCTGTCCATCATAAAAGTGCATCTATCCATCATAAAAGTGCATCTGTCCATCATAAAAGTGCATCTATCCATCATAAAAGTGCATCTCTCCATCATAAAAGTGCATCTATCCATCATAAAAGTGCATCTATCCATCATAAAAGTGCATCTGTCCATCATAAAAGTGCATCTATCCATCATAAAAGTGCATCTCTCCATCATAAAAGTGCATCTGTCCATCATAAAAGTGCATCTATCCATCATAAAAGTGCATCTGTCCATCATAAAAGTGCATCTATCCATCATAAAAGTGCATCTATCCATCATAAAAGTGCATCTGTCCATCATAAAAGTGCATCTATCCATCATAAAAGTGCATCTGTCCATCATAAAAGTGCATCTATCCATCATAAAAGTGCATCTATCCATCATAAAAGTGCATCTGTCCATCATAAAAGTGCATCTATTCATCATAAAAGTGCATCTGTCCATCATAAAAGTGCATCCGTCCATCATAAAAGTGCATCCGTCCATCATAAAAGTGCATCCATCCATCATAAAAGTGCATCTATCCATCATAAAAGTGCATCTGTCCATCATAAAAGTGCATCTATCCATCATAAAAGTGCATCCATCCATCATAAAAGTGCATCTATTCATCATAAAAGTGCATCTGTCCATCATAAAAGTGCATCCATCCATCATAAAAATCCGTCCATCATAAAAGTGCATCCATCCATCATAAAAGTGCATCTATCCATCATAAAAGTGCATCTATCCATCATAAAAGTGCATCTACCCATCATAAAAATCCATCCATCCATCCATCATAAAAGTGCATCCGTCCATCATAAAAGTGCATCCATACATCATAAAAGTGCATCCATCCATCATAAAAGTGCATCCGTCCATCATAAAAGTGCATCCATACATCATAAAAGTGCATCCGTCCATCATAAAAGTGCATCCGTCCATCATAAAAGTGCATCCATCCATCATAAAAGTGCATCTATCCATCATAAAAGTGCATCTGTCCATCATAAAAGTGCATCTATCCATCATAAAAGTGCATCCATCCATCATAAAAGTGCATCTATTCATCATAAAAGTGCATCTGTCCATCATAAAAGTGCATCTATCCATCATAAAAGTGCATCTACCCATCATAAAAATCCATCCATCCATCCATCATAAAAGTGCATCCGTCCATCATAAAAGTGCATCCATACATCATAAAAGTGCATCTATCCATCATAAAAGTGCTATTAGTGGGAAGTTCGGATCATTTTACTGACTCGGATCTTTGAGTCTCGTTCAGCAAAATGAACTAATCTTTTTTCGAGTCATTTCGTTCATTTCAGCAAAATATAATTAAAATGACATGTTAAATAGCCCAACCCATCTAGTACTTATGAAAATGTTGATTACATTTGTAAAACTAAATAAAAATAAACTATAGGGTACTGCAACCAGAGCCAAATGATAAGAAACTGAAACATTTAATGAATTGATTAGTTGTTGGGTCAGGCTATTGCAGTCTAACTCTGATAGTTCACCTCACCTCCTGATCCGAGACATTCTTTCTTTTGCAACTTCATATTTTATTACGTTTGTTCTCCGCCTCTCGTGTCTTCGAACTCCTCGAGACGTTAGTTGTCGACTCGTCTGTGTCTGACTCTGATCTGGGGCTTTATTTTATTTTTTTATATATATATAATTCTCAGTTAATGTCAGACATAAACAAATATGGGAAATATATTGATTATTCAAGTCTAACATCACAAATTCAAGTCATTTAGACTATTACTCATTTTGAATCATATAGCACAAACACACATATATATATATATATAGATATAAATATAGATATGTTTTTGTATAGGTGCTATAGGCCTATAAGCTATGTTACAAAGGTTTAGGTAACATTTTTAAACTGATTTTTATTCATTAATAACACAAGGACCAAAAAAATGAATAATATAACTCAATAGAGAAAAATAAAATACAGTTGATTCAAAATGAGTAAAAGACTAATTGACTTGAATTTGTGATGTTAGACTTGAATAGTCAATATATTTCCCATATTTGTATATGTCTGATATTAACTGAGAATTATATATATATAAAAAAATAAATAATAATAACTACGTGCTTGTTAGTAAAAAGGTTGTGAACTAGTGTTCAATACAGTGACAAGTCACGTGGCAAAAGAATGAATGACTCAAACGTCAAACCCGAAAGACTCATAAGAACTAATCTTTTGTTTCCGCTTCTGACAGCACAGACTCTATGGGACTGACAGGAAGAACGAAAGAGTCAAACCCGAACTCGAGACTCGAAAGATGAACTAATCATTTTTGTTCTTTCCAGTACAGATTCAGCGTAATGCGCATGTGCAGTCAACACAAAATGAACGAATCACTCTCTGAGACAGCTCGGTAGTCCCAAGTCATATTAAAGATTCGTTCAAAATGAACGAATCGTTCATGAACGACACATCACTAAAAAGTGCATCCATCCATCATAAAAGTTCATCTATCCACCATAAAAGACCATCCATCCATCATAAAAGTGCATCCATCCATCATAAAAGTGCATCCATCCATCATAAAAGTGCATCCATCCATCATTAAAGTGCATCTATCATCATAAAAGTGCATCTATCCATCATTAAAGTGCATCTATCATCATAAAAGTGCATCCATCCATCATAAAAGTGCATCCATCCATCATAAAAGTGCATCTGTCCATCATAAAAGTGCATCCATACATCATAAAAGTTCATTTATCCACCATAAAAGACCATCCATCCATCATAAAAGTGCATCTATCCATCATAAAAGTGCATCTATCCATCATAAAAGTTCATTTATCCACCATAAAAGACCATCCATCCATCATAAAAGTGCATCTATCCATCATAAAAGTGCATCTATCCATCATAAAAGTGCATCTATCCACCATAAAAGACCATCCGTCCATCATAAAAGTGCATCTATCCATCATAAAAGTTCATCTATCCACCATAAAAGACCATCCGTCCATCATAAAAGTGCATCTATCCATCATAAAAGTGCATCTATCCATCATAAAAGTGCATCCGTCCATCATAAAAGTGCATCTATCCACCATAAAAGACCATCCGTCCATCATAAAAGTGCATCTATCCATCATAAAAGTGCATCTATCCATCATAAAAGTGCATCCGTCCATCATAAAAGTGCATCTATCCATCATAAAAGTGCATCTATCCATCATGAAAGTGCATCTATCCATCATAAAAGTGCATCTATCCATCATAAAAGTGCATCCGTCCATCATAAAAGTGCATCTATCTATCATAAAAGTGCATCTATCCATCATAAAAGTGCATCTATCCATCATAAAAGTGCATCTATCCATCATAAAAGTGCATCCGTCCATCATAAAAGTGCATCTATCCATCATAAAAGTGCATCATCCATCATAAAAGTGCATCTGTCCATCATAAAAGTGCATCTATCCATCATAAAAGTGCATCTATCCATCATAAAAGTGCATCTGTCCATCATAAAAGTGCATCTGTCCATCATAAAAGTGCATCTATCCATCATAAAAGTGCATCTATCCATCATAAAAGTGCATCTGTCCATCATAAAAGTGCATCTATCCATCATAAAAGTGCATCTGTCCATCATAAAAGTGCATCTATCCATCATAAAAGTGCATCTGTCCATCATAAAAGTGCATCTGTCCATCATAAAAGTGCATCTATCCATCATAAAAGTGCATCTGTCCATCATAAAAGTGCATCTATCCATCATAAAAGTGCATCTCTCCATCATAAAAGTGCATCTATCCATCATAAAAGTGCATCTATCCATCATAAAAGTGCATCTGTCCATCATAAAAGTGCATCTATCCATCATAAAAGTGCATCTCTCCATCATAAAAGTGCATCTGTCCATCATAAAAGTGCATCTATCCATCATAAAAGTGCATCTGTCCATCATAAAAGTGCATCTATCCATCATAAAAGTGCATCTATCCATCATAAAAGTGCATCTGTCCATCATAAAAGTGCATCTATCCATCATTAAAGTGCATCTGTCCATCATAAAAGTGCATCTGTCCATCATAAAAGTGCATCTATCCATCATAAAAGTGCATCTATCCATCATAAAAGTGCATCTGTCCATCATAAAAGTGCATCTATTCATCATAAAAGTGCATCTGTCCATCATAAAAGTGCATCCGTCCATCATAAAAGTGCATCCGTCCATCATAAAAGTGCATCTGTCCATCATAAAAGTGCATCCGTCCATCATAAAAGTGCATCTGTCCATCATAAAAGTGCATCCGTCCATCATAAAAGTGCATCTGTCCATCATAAAAGTGCATCTATCCATCATAAAAGTGCATCTGTCCATCATAAAAGTGCATCCGTCCATCATAAAAGTGCATCTGTCCATCATAAAAGTGCATCCGTCCATCATAAAAGTGCATCTGTCCATCATAAAAGTGCATCCATCCATCATAAAAGTGCATCTATCCATCATAAAAGTGCATCTGTCCATCATAAAAGTGCATCTATCCATCATAAAAGTGCATCCATCCATCATAAAAGTGCATCTATTCATCATAAAAGTGCATCTGTCCATCATAAAAGTGCATCTATCCATCATAAAAGTGCATCTACCCATCATAAAAATCCATCCATCCATCATAAAAAATAAAAAAGACCTTCTGAAGTGTTTGTTTCAGAAACATATCCATATTTATAATTTAATACCTAAAAACACTAGCTTCCGACAGACCAAGGATGGCTTGATTATGGGGTAATATTTATTTTTGGGTGAACTATCCCATTAAAATGTATTTATCTGTACAGAAACTGACTTTCAGAAATAAACCTACCCTGAAAAGCATGTGACAACTTGCCCCCGTCTCCCCTGGCTCTGTGCGGACGGTATTAATTGTCTGTTTTTCAGACACAAAGAAAATGCTCCTCAGCTGGTAAAACACCCCCGTTTGTAAACAGGATTAGTCTCAATCAGGGTCTAAGCCGGAACAGATTGAGAGATTGAGAGGGCCTTTATTTGACTTTGACTCTAATGATGGCCTTAGCCGTGTAACAAACAGTAAAGAGGGATTTGCACGCCCTGGACACTGAGTTTTAAATCGTGACGATGCCCTACCCGTTTAATATCGATGACACTAAAGGATAACCGGGATTTATTTGCTCAGGTTATGATGTCAGCAGGTTAACTCGACATCTGTGGAGCCGTTCCAGGGCTGGATCGGTAATCGAGCATACCGGGGATTTTCCCTGAAGTGTTATTGTTAACTGAAGTGTTTACTCACCCTAATGTCATTCCAAACATGTGGAACATAAAAGAAAATCATTTGAGTCATTATTTGTTGTTTTTGTTGTGGTTTTTTGTCCATAGAACAGAAGGTAAGGGTGACTGAGATGGTTTGGTTGCCAATATTCTTCAAAATATCATCTTTTGTGTTCCACAGAAGAGAGAAAGTCATACAGGTTTGGAACGACATGAGTGTAAGTAAACGATGAAGGCATTTACTGTAAATTCAATGACACTGTATCTACGGAGCCGTTGAATGCTTGAATCTGATTGGCTGATGAACGTTCTGAGGTGAGGTGTGCGATGATGTAGTTCCAGGCAGCTCTTGACCGCATTACAGTTTCATATCACTCCGCATTGTTGTAATAACGGAAATTACAGGACTAAAAAAACAACAACATGACAGACGATTTTCCTAAATTAAATTTTAATACTTATATTTTTTCACTAGCGAGGTAATAACGCACAGAGGAAGCCTAATTCACACAAGCTCTCTCTCTCTCTCTCTCTCTCTCTCTCTCTCTCTCTCTCTCTCTCTCTCTCTCTCTCTCTCTCTCTCTCTCTCTCTCTCTCTCTAATAACTTCATTAATAACTGCATTAGTCTGCTATCAGCGGCTCAAGTCTCCGTTACCAGCTTTAAAATGACGTTTTGGAACTAGCAAAAGAGCCGTCAGACGCGTATATAAATAGTCCTTCTCACAATAGCGATTTACCCTTTAACCGCCACCCCCCTTTTTGAGAATACACATGAAAATGCACTATCCAAACTTAAAGGGCTGTAATTCGGAATATAGACCTAACGTTGGTCTTGTTTTAAAGCAGACACTCGGCAGATCATTGCTGAAGTGAAAGCATAAGTATGAAAAAGTTAATTAAGTATAAATAAAAAATACTGTACTAAATATTTTTTATTTTATATAAAATATAAATTTGACAAAAATGTTTTAATCTAATTTTTTTATAAAATCAAAGCCATATGTCTAACCAAGTTGTGTTCCAAATTTGAAGTTTATATCACAAAAATTAAAGTCCACATGAGATTTTGTTTAGGCGCTGTACCAAAAACAGCCACCGGGTGTCATTGAAATTCCATTGATTGTTTTTTTGATGCATTTTCCGGGACACCTGGCGCTCTTTTTTTGATCACCATTTTTTCGTATCATATATTTTAGTAATTATCATAAATTAGGTATCATTCGAAAGCTTACGAACTCAAAATTCCTCCTGTGAAAACCGTTTTGAAATTGGATGTTGCGTTACCATGGAAATGGTACTTTAAATTCTTCTAGCGGGCTCCTCCCCTAGTGGGCGGAGTCATGTTTCATATTACAACATTTATTTTAACTACTTTATAATCAAAATCTTTTCAAATCTTGACAAAACACATATCGTCGGAAAGGTCTGAGTCCCAAGGTTCCATATTTGGGAACCGTTTTGTGATGGAAGTGACATTTGGACAGAAATTTACAGGAAAATGCATCAAAAAAACAATCCATGTAATTTGAATGACACCCGGTGGCTGTTTTTGGTACAGCGCCCTAAACAAAATCTCATGGGGACTTTAATTTTTGTGATATCAACTTCAAATTTGGAACACAACTTGGTTAGACATATGGCTTTGATTTTAGAGTAATTTTAGATTAAAACTTTTTTGTAAAATACATATTTTATATAAGTAGGTCTGTCAAAAGATTAATCGCGATTAATTACATCCAAAATAAAAGTTTGTGTTTACATAATATATGTGTGTGTACTCTGTATAATTATTATGTATATATAAATACAAACACATTCATGTATATATTTAAGAAATATTTGCATGTATATATATTTATATAATTTATATTATATATAAATATAAATATTTTATATATAAATATAATACATTTTTCTTAAATATATACATGCTTGTGTGTGTTTTTATATATAAATAATAATTATACACAGTACACACACATATATTATGTAAACACAAACTTTTATTTTGGATGAGATTAATCGCGATTAATCTTTTGACAGCCCTATATATAAGATAAAAATATTTTTTTTATTTACAGTAAATTTAAACTTCCTTTCACTTTCACTTCAGCAATGATCTGCCGAGTGTTTAAAACAAAACTAAAGTTAGCTCTATATTCCAAAGCATTCTTGAAATACAGCCTTTTAAGTTTGGATAGTGCATTTTCATGTGTATTCTCAAAAGGGGGCTGACAGTTAAAGGGTTAAAGACTCACTTTAATAACTGAATCAGTCGATCAGCACTTAAACACAGTGCAATGTTTACAGTCCATTAAAGTGTGTTCTGGGTTCAACACATGTTAAGCTCAATCAACAGTGTGTAAGGCATAATGGGGATGATCATAAACATTATTATCCATTATTAGAAGAAATCTGGGTTACAGTGAGGCAAACTTATTTAGCCAAAATTCTGTCGATTGAGCTTAATTTGTATTAAACCCAGAATATTCCTCTAGAACAGCCTGTGCTGACATGCTCTGGGAAATACAATGGCATTCACTGAAGTAGAATTGATTCATGAATGTGGTAATTATTCTCTACCATAGAATTGCACTTCTTTGTAAGGGCTGGTTTGAAGTCAGGCGTGTAGTTCTACAGCCAATACACCGATCAGGCATAACATTATGACCTAATATTGTGTTGGTGACCCGTCGAGGTATGGACTCCACTAGAAGGTGTGCTGTGGTATCTGGCACTAAGATGTTAGCAGCAGATCCTTTAAGTCCTGTAAGTTAGTTGCGAGGTGGGGCCTCCATGGATCGAGCACTTTTGATCAGTGTTACTGACTTCAGCTGTCAGTGGTCATGTTATGCCTGATCGGTGTATATCTTCAGCTCATGATGTTGTGTGTTACTCTGAATCAGATGTTGTTTTTTATCAGCTTGTTTTCGCCAAAGATGTGTTGTCCTTTGTAAACAAGGAGTTTTGCTTTAATATACTTTGCAGCCTCTTTCGTCCTTAAGCTTTTATCAGCTTAGCTGCACAGACTTATCTGGGCTAGTGTGTGTGTGTGTGTGTGTGTGTGTGTGTGGGTCACTTCAGCCCTTTGTCTCCTGTATAGGGGCACAAGAGGGTGTATAATATGAGTGTGTGTGCATGTGCGGGTACAGCTGACTGGATTATCTGACACACACTCTTTCAGCTGTCACTCATTTAATGGTTATTGCTGGGTTCCCGTGGGAAAGCGTTACGCCAGGTCACCTGTTTCTCTGTAAGGGACTGTTAGATTTACTTTCTCTGAAAAACTCTTTTCATCAGAAATTATTGTTTTATTTAGAGCCAGTTTATAAATGGGTCAATGACATGTATTTTTTGTGTCCGAATTCATTATTTTCCAAAAAAAAAAAAATTATAAATGCATGTCACATATCAAATTGATCTACAATATTTCCTTTATAAGATACTCTTGACATTTTTTGGAAATTCAATTGACTTTTTGAGTTGTGGTGTTTCAAAGACCTAAAATGTCAGCTGGTGCGACCAGCAAATTTACATTTAAAAGTATCAATTCCCACTGCAATTGCACAATGAAGTAAGAAATATAAATGTAAACCATTATATAATGTATACAAAAAAAGAAAAGAAAATTGTGTTCTGAACACATAAAGTGTCCGTTTATATGAATTGGACTAAAAGGGCAATACATAAAAAAGGGAAAAGAAATATAGACCATGTGATATGCATTTTACAATGATTCATATGTATATGTGTATTATTATAAATGAATATATGGTCGCACCACCTGACGTAAAATCAGAAATCTTGTTTAATAATGAATTAATGCTGTCTTAAAAGCTGTAAAACCAATATGAATTAACACCATACATTGTTTTTGGACATAAAAATGCATTTTAAAACTGGATTTTTTTATCTTACAAAAAATTCTTATTCGTCATTGACCCATATATGAACAAAAAAAATACAACTCAGAAATGTAGGTATTGTGCATTTATTTGTGTCAAAAAAGTAATACATGCTGCATTAAAATAGAAAATTCAGAACACAAATAATAATCTTTAAATATAAATATTTCAAATCTTTTTTACAGTGTTAAAAATCTCCTTTAACGTGGCAAAAAAAGCAAATCAATACAAAACTTACAAAAGACCTTCATTTATCTTCACCGTAACAAAAGTACAAAGACGTGTCACCAAAAAACACTTTTTTTTTTTCTTTTTTTTTACCCAAAAGGAAAATTCTGGTGTGCATGCAAAAGTGTTCGAGTTTTTCACAGCTCATAGTCTTCTGTGCACGTGAAGACTGTGGAAGAGGTCTGCTTTGTAAATCGAATGTGAAAATGACAGACTCGCTTTTAAACACATGGAATTAAAGACACTTGAGTTCTATGTACAGTTCTGAATCTCGTTCGTTCAATGGAGAGAAAACACATCAGCCATCAAATATATACACATTATTGCACAATCTATTATTTCACTCAACATGATGCTCTGCAGGTAAAATGAATCTTGTACACAAATAGTTCAAATAACACTGAAAATCTTCCATTACGGCCCGAAGGCCGAACGCAAGATATTTAAGGCTATACAAAATGCCAGCAATCCCCTACAGGAGAAACACGAGGAATGTTGTCTTCCAATGAAATATGGACGTCTCACTACAGGTTTAAAAGTGAGGCTGTTGAAAAAGTGAAGCATTGACCTGAGAGTCTTTACAATTTGAGGTTGAATAACGTAAGAGCTTTAAAAAAAAATCACACTATCAAAACACCCTCCAAGCGTTCATTAACAGTCTTTGTTGTATTACTGTACATGAGCATATATTAGTACACATTATTGTGGGCAGCGATAGCTTTGTTTCACAGAAGAATTGTGCGTTAAAGGGATAGTTCACCCAAAAATGAAAATTAGCCCATGATTTACTCTCCCTCAAGTCATTCTTCTTCTTTCAGACTAATAAAATCGGAGTTATATTACAAAAGTCCAGGCTAATCCAAACGTTAGAATTTGACTCATAGTTGCTCTGTTTTTGAAGTCCATAAAAAGTGCATCTATCCGTCATATAACTGCTCCACGCTGCTCTGGGGTGTTAATAAAGGCCTTCTGAAGCGAATCGATGCGTTTGTGTTAGAAAATTATCCATATTTAAAACTTTATAAAGTAAACTTTCGGCCTCCGCCTTCCCTGTTCAATTTAAGGAGAAAGTGTTGAACGTTCCCCAGCCCATCGAAAGACTAACGCGACCAGGTCATGACGTCACAAACGCATCTTGAGTTTCACTTTCAACATTCAACACTTTTCCACAGAAGGCGGAGGCCGAAAGTTTACTTGATAAAGTTATAAATATGAATATTTTTCTTACACAAACGCATCGATTTGCTTCAGAAGGCCTTTATTAACACCCCAGAGCAGCGTGGAGCAGTTATATGATGGATAGATGCACTTTTTTATGGACTTCAAAAACAAAGCAACTATTACTGCTATTATAAAGCTTGGATTAGCCAGAACATTTCCGATTTTATTCGTCTGAATGTCGTACACACCTCGAATGAGGGAGAGTAAATCATGGGCTAATTTTTATTTTTGGGTGAACTGTCCCTTTAAAGGTTGTGGCTCAGCTGCTACATGGCACTTGGACTAGAAGCGTGACTGTCCTGGGGTCGTGACCTCCAGATCTATTTGTGTTCTATATGTTCAACACAAGCTGTGTGTATGACATGCCAAATAACTCCCCGTGGCGTTGGAAGCCCAACTGTACAAACGGCAAGTGTTGTTGATGACAAAACGCGGTACTGCATACATCTTTGATTTGATATTGTCTAAGAGTTCTCAGCACAGGGTTTTGAGAGCCCCTGAGGCGCAGAGCAGAGTTTGCATATGGTATGGAGTTGGAGACTCCACTTCCACCGCTGGCTCTGGCCTGAACGAGGGCAGATGGAAGCTGAAAGGCGCCACCTTTTTCTTTAAAATCTGCCCGATACCCATGGAGGGGAACTTGCTGCGGTGCTGAGGGCTGTCGGGTTCTTCTCTGCCTCCGCTTGAATCTGAGGAGCTATGCCAGTCTGAAGCCGGAGGGCTTTTCTTGGGCTGAGGTTTGACGATGAGCACAGGCGGGCTGGGGATCGTGGCCTTCTTCAAGTACGAGCTATCGGGCTGAAAAGCAGACACATGTCGAGGCGGAGAAAGAGCTCCGTTGGTCAGTTTGTACCATGGCGATGGAGGAGCTTCTTTGCTTGGTTCCTTGCTTGCGGAAGTCCAGGAATGAGCGCCCAGGGAGGAAGGAGGGCGGGCAGGGATGTTGACAGCTTTTGGGGGTTCTTTGGAGCCGTCTTTCTGGGGCGGCTGGGTCTCGGGTGTAGGATGGGCTGGCTGCGGGTTGTTGGGGAACAGGGGGTGGATCTCCAGGTACTCCAGAGAGGAGGAGGTGATGCAACCACCACGTCCTGAGTAAACGTCTTTAAAACCTCCAGTCACAGCTTTCAGAAGACCTGAAATTGATAGGAGAAAGGGTTTGATTCATGTCTTTATTTGTGCAAGCAAATATCTTCACAGTACTGTCATGAAGAAAGTCTGGTGGCCTAGAGACATTTGAACTGCTTTGAAGGAACACGCCGACTTTTTGTGACTTTATCTTATTCCCCGTATCCCCCAGAGTTAGATCAGTCCATAAATACCATTCTCATCTCCGTGCCATAAATCCCACCGCTAGCCTAGCTTAGCACAAAGGCTGGAGGTAAATGGCTCCAGCTAGCCTAGCTTAGCACAAAGACTGGAGGTAAATGGCTCCAGCTAGCCTAGCTTAGCACAAAGACTGGAGGTAAATGCCTCCAGCTAGCCTAGCTTAGCACAAAGACTGGAGGTAAATGTCTCCAGCTAGCCTAGCTTAGCACAAAGGCTGGAGGTAAATGGCTCCAGCTAGCCTAGCTTAGCACAAAGACTAGAGGTAAATGCCTCCAGCTAGCCTAGCTTAGCACAAAGACTGGAGGTAAATGGTTCCAGCTAGCCTAGCTTAGCACAAAGACTGGAGGTAAATGGCTCCAGCTAGCCTAGCTTAGCACAAAGACTGGAGGTAAATGGCTCCAGCTAGCCTACCTTAGCACAAAGACTGGAGATAAATGACTCCAGCTAGCCTACTGTTCAATAAGTGACAAAATAACACCAACATTTTCCTATTTACATGTTGTGATGTGTATAGTTACATTGTGTATTAAGACCGACGGAAAATGAAAAGTTGAGATTTTCTAGACCGATATGACTAGGAACTATTCTCATTCCTACGTAATAATCTAGGAACTTTGAGCGTACCATGGATTCAACAGCGCAATGATATTACACAGCGCCTGAAAATAGGCTAACTTCCATCAACATAACCAACATGACAACCTGCTTACACAGAAAGTGTGCTGGGGACTATTTTCAGGAGCTGTGTAATATCATTGCGCCGCTGCACTCATGGTACGGCTCAAACTTCCTTGATTATTACGCAGGAATGAGAGAATAGTTCCTAGTCATATCGGTCTAGAAAATCTCAACTTTTCATTTTCCGTCGGTCTTAATACACAATGCAACTATACACATCACAACATGTAAATAGGCAAATTTTGGCGTTATTTTGTCACTTGTTGAGCAGTAGGCTAGCTGGAGCCATTTACCTCCAGTCTTTGTGCTAAGCTAGGCTAGCTGGAGCCATTTACCTCCAGTCTTTGTGCTAAGCTAGGCTAGCTGGAGCCATTTACCTCCAGTCTTTGTGCTAAGCTAGGCTAGCTGGAGCCGTTTACCTCCAGTCTTTGTGCTAAGCTAGGCTAGCTGGAGCCGTTTACCTCCAGTCTTTGTGCTAAGCTAGGCTAGCTGGAGCCATTTACCTCCAATCTTTGTGCTAAGCTAGGCTAGCTGGAGCCATTTACCTCCAGTCTTTGTGCTAAGCTAGGCTAGCTGGAGCCATTTACCTCCAGTCTTTGTGCTAAGCTAGACTAGCTGGAGCCATTTACCGCCAGTCTTTTTGCTAAGCTAGGCTAGCCTAACTCTGGGGGATACGGGGAATAAGATAAAGGCACAAAAAGTCTGCGTGTTCCTTTAAGAAATTATGTTGTTGAATGTTTTTGTCCATGCAATGAAAGTCAAGAAAAAGAGCAATGGACTCAATTGACTTTCATTGTATGGACAAAAGTGTGTGGAGTATCTTTGAGGCTTCACAGGACTTGGCAAAAGGGCAAGACAGAGTGTGTGAAACAGGTTTTCTATACATTTGTTACATGAAGTCATCTTTAATCTTCAACTCTGGTGATTTTTCTGCATGATAACAACTTGAACAGCCCTGAAGGGTTTACAACATTTGTCTCAGTTTGATTTACTGTCGACCTATTTGCCAAGTACAAATCCCTCGGGTAACAGAGCTTATTCAAACAAAGAGCTATTTTCAAGTCTTAACCACATGGTTGGTTCATACATGTCTAGGTTTAGCTGTGTGTGTAGTCTAGACACTCACCAGTTCTGTGTTTCTTCTCCTTGGCCGGGCCTTTGCTCACAGCGAGATAGACGGGCGTCTGCTTGGGAGGAATCGTGATCTTCTCGATGTGCTTCCTCCACTGCGTCTGAAACAGCTCGCTCTTTTTCTCTTTCTCCATGTTGTACTGTTTCTCCTGTGAGAAAGAGAGTGTGTCAAACTCTCAGGAAACACGTCTGACATGGTTCAACGAAGGATAATCACGCTGGTTCCTCAAACGTACCCTGTACTCCTTTGAGAGTCTCTTCATTTTGTTGTTGAGGAGGAAGTACACAGTCAGCGTGTGGCAAGCTTTGTTCGTGAGCACAGCACTCAGAACCTCACTGTGTTTGTGGCCCATTTTCTCAGTCATGTGGAGCAGAACCGTATGGTTGATCTCCTCAATGTGGATTCTGAGAGTTAAAGCAAGATGTTTTAGGTCATAACGTGACATAAAAGGGGAAATAAAAGCGATTAAGGCATATCAGATGACTGACCTATTTAAGTAAGGAACTCCGGTGTGAGGGTTGCCCAACTGCAGCCACGAGTCGGCCATCACTTGGTGGATGTTGGGTCTCTTTTCGGGGTCCGGCTCTAGAAGTCTCTTCAGCAGATTGACGGCCGCTGTGAACACAGACAGGAAGCAGTGAGGAGTTGTGCTTTGTCACTTTAAGTAAACAAACCATTATAAGAATGTCCGATCTCTAGGTTTAATTGAATGCTGTGAGTCAAGGGATGACCGTCCTTGAGATGCTAAATAACGGTGTTATATAACGAGGCTAATCTCATTTCCACACTGCATCATCTTCTAGTAATATATCCTGTCACAGGTTTAGTAGTGAATGAATCACCTGTTGTTGAGAACGCTCACGTACGTGTAACGCAATGGAAAAGTCCACAGGAACCGATTAGCCGCAATGTTGACACAAATTGATCTGAAATCCTGTGGCATCATTCCGGTCAGTGAAGTGCAATGGTTATGGTATTCTAGTCAATGGTAAGATGACTGCTAAACTACAGACTATAGAAAGAGCTTAAGTCTTCGGAAGGTGTACAGATCGTATTATTAAGAACATCCTATCATTTCTTCTTGAGACTAAAACTGGTTTTTCCTGTGGTTGAAGAATAACCGGCACTTATCTGGCACGTTTGCAGTAAACATAGTGTTCATGAGCTGACGGCTTTGCTCTGAGAATTTTGAGTATGTGTTTGTCGCCATTAAAAAAAACGGAAATTTAAATGAGAATTACACAACGGTTACAAGGAAATGTGCAACCACTGTCATTATGATGACATGAAAACTAAAAAAGTATGTAATTTATGACCTATATAACGATTTCATTAAAAAAAAAGGTTAGTCACGCAATGGTGTGGACACTTGGGAATGTTTACAAATCCAGTTTTTTCTGACTTATGTAACTCTGTTGATTCATGAAGACTCTCTGCTTTATTAGATCTGGCTTCTCCTGAGATATTTCAAACACCAGTGGACTTCATCCCTATTGTTTTCAATTAAGCATTCAAAAGCAGGACTAAAGAACGGTGCCGTCCCACAAGCACAGCATTCATGCTCAACTTTAGGAGCATGAGACCCATTAGACCGTAATTGGGAGGCTCATTTTCAGCATGTTATAGTTGCTTGTTCTTGTTTTGGATGTGATGTTTGTGCTCATAAAGACTCTGTCAATACCTGAGGAGATAGATGGAGGTAGAGGGTTCATATCCTTGTCCACCATCCTCTGATGCAGAGCTTTCAGGCTGAACGGCTCCACAGTGAATGGAAGGGTCCCGGTCAGCATGGCGTACATGTTCACTCCTCTACAATTAAAAACATACATATAGTCAAACCCAGAACACATGAGAACTTAGAACATGGCGTTTCACATTTAGTGAGCTCACATTGACCAGACGTCCACTTTGGGCCCATATTTCTTCCTTGCGAGAAGCTCAGGTGCGGCGTATGCTGGGCTGCCACACTGTGTGCTGAAGGGATCGGAGTATCCCAGAATTCCCGCACAGTTGCTGAGGCCAAAATCTGTAACAGAGGGAGGGTCGTGTGTAAGATGATGTTTGTGGCTCATAAAGGAGACGTGTAAAAGGCTTCTACGACTGCTAAATAAAGGCCATGCGTTTGCCAACAGTCTCAGAGGTGAGAGGTCGCTCGGTTTTAATGAGATGCTGATTACTCCATCAGTCTTCACCACATGATAAAGATGAACACTTTCATGACCCTTCGCTTCATTGGGATTAGTAAATCTCAGACGATGCTTACCGATCAGTTTTATGTTGTCCTGTTCATCGAGGAGGAGGTTTTCAATCTTCAAGTCTCTGTTGAGAATAAATAATTATTTAAACGACGTTCAACCATCTGAGCGATAAACAAACTAAGCCACAATAGTCTTTAATGCTCACTGTGCTCTAAAATAGACTCATGGAGTATCTACACGTGGTTTCTTCCTAAGTTTGACCTTTAGTTCCTCACCTGTGAACGACTCCTGCCCTGTGCAGATGCTCCACCGCCATCACCAGCTGGCGGACGTATTTCTGGGCTTCTCTTTCGTCCAGCTTTTTCTTCTCATAAATGTGGTTCATGAGGTTTCCCCCAGGGCAGAGCTCCATGACGAGGTAGTAGCTGTTCTCCGTCTCCAGGATGTCCAGCAGTTGGGTGATGTTCGGGTGTCGGATCATCTGCTGGATCTGGCCTTCACGCCGCAAGTTCTTTGTGACATACGAATCCTTTTTGGCCTTTCTCTTGTCGATCACTTTCACCGCCACCTGTGAAGGGAAATAAAACGTCAAGATATAAAACGCAACACGACTGTTAATGCTCTCTTTGTGTCTGGAATTATTCCAGCATCCTTGAACAGGTGAGCCGAGCCAGACTGAGCCAGACGGGACTCTTATTTCACATTTGCCGTCTCCTCACGTCTCCAAGGTTGAATGTTTGACCCGAGTTCTTGTGGAGGAATCAGTGGGGGAAGGATAAGGACAAATGACCGATTTGTAGCCGCTCAAGCACTTCCAGTTGAACGTCCAAATGGCCTGTTAATGCCACCCATTTGTCACAAACATGCCGTAAACCACTAATGCTCTACAAACATTGGGGTGAAAAAAGCCCCCTCAAAAACACACATTCAAGGGCATTCAATGGAAGTGAATTGGCTCATTTGTTAATGATTTTGGTGTGAGGGGAGGGTCTTTGTTCAATATCAAACAAGCTTTCTTTGTCCCTCTGTGTGCTTTAACAATAGCCTCAAAGAGCCCCAGCGTGACCTGAGAAGACTCAAAGGGCGACTTGGTACAAAAAGAGACCGATGAAGAGGTAAGTGGATCCAATTGAGGAGAATCCCCTCCCTAAACAATCCGCTAATCCCAACCCCTGGATCTTCACCGCCGTGTTTTGCCAGCATTGTTGATGAGGCCGATTGTAGGTCGATGGTTGAAGGGGGGCGGCAGGGAGACCCCAGAGCCACAAACGTGTTGTTTTTCTCTCCATCAGACAAAGGCGGCGAGGGCGAAAGTGGGTTAGATGCGCTCAGACATGGGGGAAGCGTGTGTTATCGCCCAGCGACCCGAGCCCCGCCCCACCCGCTCTGCTTTTCTAGGTGATGTCAGAGAACGAGAGGAGCACGAGGCAGCCTCGCTTCTCTTTGTGATTGCTAGCGTTTGCATCATCGCCCAGGACAGACCTCTTCTCCTTTCCACAGCAACAGCCCTGAACAAATCCCTCATATGCTAAAAAGGTATTTCAGGTCTTTCACTGGAAGAGCAAACTCCTTTTTGCTTTCCTAAGAAGCTTCACCCAATTATACAAAGGAAGGCAACAGCCAGTTCATAAGAAAAACACGCCTTACTCATGGAGTAAGTGACTTTCACCAGCAGTATTTACTGTCATAACCTCACCCTTAAACACATGTTCTGCTGATATTCTGAACGGCTGAACACTTCACTGGTGTAATCTGAGATTTATACACACACCTGAATGCTAACATGCTCAAGGATTGCCTATAATTGAATGTGTGTGATAAGAAACATGAGACCAGTGGGAAATATCTCAACCTGATGAGCAGGGGATGATGTTTCTGGCATTCTTCCCCAAAGACCAACACAAACTGATTTCTGGCTGCTTTATAAATAAAATGCAGCTTTATACTCCATATTGACAACAGAATAAATCCCTAAATATCAGAGCCGTGGTCCATCCATAGACTACCAAAACAATTCAGATGTTATTTCTCTTTTCATTCTCACATTCAGACAAACAGATCAACTCAATGTCGGGAATAACAAACGCAACGGCATTTCTAGTTTTCATATTTAGACAATGATATGAACAATGGCAGCGTTCAGCCAAAGATTTTCCAAGTGTTTCCAAACCTGTGAACACAAAAGATGATATTTTGAAGAATGTCTGTAACTAAAGAGTTGACTTTAATAGTGTTTTTCCCATATTATGGATGTCAATGGAGTCCATCAACTGTTCAAAATATCCTCATTTGTGTTCAGCAGAAGACAGACATTCACACAGGTTTGGCTGACCTGTCCCTTTAAGTCATGGTTTATGCTGGATTATAAGTCATATTAATATCGACTGGATGCTTTGTTATTTCTCTTTTAAGAGAATGATAAATATGTATTGTACAGTTACATGCAATAGTAAATTATGCATAATTACATTATTACAAACCCTAACCCAACTCTATAGTAAGTCATTAATATTACTCAGTACTTTACACTGTACACTCTAAAAAAAAAGGTTCTATATGGCACGAAAAATGGTTCTTGGCTCGTAATCATAGGGGAACCTTTTTTAGTGCTATATAGCACCAATTTTGGTTCTTCAGCGGTTCTTTGACTAAGGTGCTATTTAACTAAAAAAGGTTCCCCTATGATTACGAGCCAAGAACCATTTTTGGTGCCATATAGAACCTTTTTTTTAATTTTTTTTTAGAGTGTATCAAAATAAAGTGTAAGCACATATTATGGGGTTTGTCCAGAGTCTCTCCTCACCTTCTCGCCGGTGATCGCATGAAGCCCCTCGCGCACTTTGGCGAACGATCCCTCTCCCAGCTTCCTCCCGATCAGATAATTCCCAACTCTTTTCGTGTGGTAAAAGTTTCGGAGGATGTCAGCCGGAGGAGCGTTGCTTAGAGACGACGGATGGATGCTGTCCGTTGCCACGGGAACCGGAGCCTTCATCCCAAAAACCCTCCCGCTGTCCATCCCCATGTCCGTTCCAGCGTCGGGCATCCCTGCGCCTGTTGAAGAAACCTGTGGTCCTCTGAGTCTACAGCCGAAGAGCTCTGTGGGAAGCAGACATCTGAGTCCCTGGTACACCTGTTTGCATTCACACCTGTGCTAGTTTGACGTAACTATTGCATTCGTCATGGAATAATGAAGCCACTGGGTGCCGTTTGGGAAGGCTTACGCGTCCAGCTTCCAGGAATAAGTGAGTGTCTGTCACATTTGTTGTTTGAAGTTACTTTCCCGGCACGGGGTGGGGGCGTTTCTTATTTGCCAGCAAATCCTTTCTCAGTCACTGGGTTAAAATCTAATCCAATCAGCAGCCGCGCAGGGACCAGAGGCTCCGCCCTCTCCAGAGTTGTAAAACTAACCCCGCCCCTCAGCCATGCTTCCTCTAGACAACAAAGAGCATGTTCTGTTGCCGAGCGCTGAGATTCGCCGTGATTCCTGATTTCTATCAGCTTTCCCCGGTGATGATGTGCGTAGATCGCTCTTGCCTGACCTATTGGACGCGACTTAATTATCCATTGATTATTCATTCATGCAAATGCACACAAACACGTTTTACGCATATGCTAATGCAACTCTAACCGTATCAAACTGATAAATAAATGTATTTATTTCTTCATTGACTCTCCCCATCTGTCTTTACGCGTTTTATATGCTTGGTAATATTGTATATCCTACAAAATGATAATATTGTTTTAATAATAATGGTAATAAACCCTGAATTGCATTCATCATACCGACAATGTGTTTTGTAATTGAATGCCTTGATGTTCATTTGTTTATCCATGTATAATCCTGGCATGATTCATAGATCATCTTCACAACAATGGAAGGCTGGCTTTTTAATAAGACAATATTGCGTCACCACACCCGTGTGTTTACATTACCATGCGGTCATGAGAGAAGAGATGGACGAGGAATGAAGGGAAGTGGGTCTATTGCGCCCTCTTTTGGTCATATTGCGCCATCTAATCTACAGTTGTGCTCAAAATTATTACTGTTAATCCTTTTGCACCGATCTAACCTTTCATTGGAGAAGTCAAACAATTGTAAGTGTGTATGAAATGTGTTTGTCTTCCCCCAGGACAGACGCTCTGTATACATAGATGCCTCATTAGCGCCTGTACGGATCAGTAGAATGAGGCATCTTCTATTGATATATCTATGACCACGCTCGTATTTTGACCTCACTTAGCGGAAGTTATGGCGGAGCTCAGAGATGATCACGTTCGTCTGATAAGAGGTAAAATAATAGCATAAATACTGCTGGGTTTCTCACAGAAATGATGGTTCCTCCAGATTCCTTGAATCTTTTAATTATGTTATGCACTGTTGAATGTGAAATATCCAAATCTCTTCCTATCTTTCTTTGAGGAACATTGTTTTTAAACATTTCAATAATTTTCTCACGTATTTGTTGGCAAACTGGCGATCCTCGGCCCATCTTTGCTCCTAAAGGATTAGACTTTTCTTGGATGCTGCTTTTGTACCAAATGTTGAGAACATCTTAACTAACTATCAACAAGGCACTTCTCCAAAACATGCTGATACATCTAGTACAGAAGTGAATTTATTCTATTTAGTAAGAAAAGCATATAAAAGAGGTCCCCGAAAGTCACGTAGACCTGTATCCAAAATCACTCATTAAATATAGAGAGGTTATAGGTGAACTGATTTATTAAATATAGAAAATGGTTATAATGTTTATATATATATATACCGATCAGGCATAACATTATGACATTATAAAGTGAATAACACTGATGATCTCTCCATCACCTGTTAGTGGGTGGGATATATTAGGCAGCAAGTGAACATTTCTATCAGAACCAGCATTAACTTCTTGAGCAGTTTGAGCTCCAGTAGCTCGTCTGTTTGATCGACCACACGGGCATCAATGAGCCTCGGCCGCCCATGACCCTGTGGCCGGTTCTCCACTGGTCCTTCATGACCCTGTGGCCGGTTCTCCACTGGTCCTTCATGACCCTGTGGCCGGTTCTCCACTGGTCCTCCATGACCCTGTGGCCGGTTCTCCACTGGTCCTTCATGACCCTGTGGCCGGTTCTCCACTGGTCCTCCATGACCCTGTGGCCGGTTCTCCACTGGTCCTTCATGACCCTGTGGCCGGTTCTCCACTGGTCCTTCACTTTTGATAGAGACTGGCCACTGCAGACCGGGAACACCCCACAAGAGCTGCAGTTTTGGAGATGCTCTGACCCAGTCGTCTAGTCGTCACAATCTGGCCCTTGTCAAACTCGCTCAAATCCTTACGCTTGCCCATTTTTCCTGCTTCCGTCAAATGTTCACTTGCTGCCTAATATATCCCACCCACCAACAGGAGATGAAGAGATAATCACTTCACCGGTCATAATGTTATGCCTGATCTATATATATATATATATATATATATATATATATATATATATATATATATATATATATATATATATATATATATATATATATATATATATATATAAACATGACATTGTACTGTAATTTGTTGACAGACCAACAGTAAAAGTGTGTTTTCAAACATTGCCCTCAAAATCATAGCCATAATTTAACATTACATTTTTTTCTCTAGTTTACATTGTTATTCACTTCACCGGTCATAATATTATGCTTGATCTCACACACACACACACACACACACACACACACACACACACACACACACACACACACACACACACACACACACACACACACACACACACACACACACACACACACACACACACACACACACACACACACACACACACCTGTAGGAGGCATTTAATGCAATTCTTTATTTGTCCATTGGGTGGCGCTCTAACAAAATATTAAGGGCACCTGGTTAATAATACAACAGGTGTGTGTACAACACGAAGCACGGTTTTTGACCGTGAATAAGAACATGCTGACCGTGATTATTAATGTGTTGGACTGAGCTTCACTGATAAAGAGTAATGTTGTGTGGACTTCACATTTGAATGCGTTGAACTTCAAAAGAATGAGACGCTAATGTGAAGCAATGCTTATTAATTGGAGAACAATAAAGAAAGACACACGTCAGTCATTTGCTCACTCCAACCATAACAAACGCATCATTTTTGAAATGCAAAATCTCCATTGATATAATCCCTCAGTGTCTCGTGTTCAAACTCAAATATCACACACACCTCACACACTTTCGAAACTGATCCTGTCTCAGAGCTTTGATGTTAGCTATTGTATTTCTCTTTTTTGCTCTTTAACTTGCACTAAAACATATGATTAGGCCTAATATTAATAAAACTGCTCGTCTTCTTTAGTGATAAAAGCTCAAACATTTTGAATGTTTACATTGATCTTGCATGCCTTGATGGATATTGAAATGTTGTTATTTTCAAGTGTGAATAGTAGAGATGATTACTTTGTGGTTTGATGCAATATTTGTGTGTCAGGCCATCAATCTCTCAAAACTATGTGCGCTTTCTTTGGAGTTGCCACCCTATAATTAATGCCCTAGATCCGCCTCTGCGTGGCGTTCAGTACCAGGGACTCAGATGTCTGCTTCCCACAGAGCTCTTCGGCTGTAGACTCAGAGGACCACAGGTTTCTTCAACAGGCGCAGGGATGCCCGACGCTGGAACGGACATGGGGATGGACAGCGGGAGGGTTTTTGGGATGAAGGCTCCGGTTCCCGTGGCAACGGACAGCATCCATCGGTCGTCTCTAAGCAACGCTCCTCCGGCTGACATCCTCCGAAACTTTTACCACACGAAAAGAGTTGGGAATTATCTGATCGGGAGGAAGCTGGGAGAGGGATCGTTCGCCAAAGTGCGCGAGGGGCTTCATGCGATCACCGGCGAGAAGGTGACGAGAGACTCTGGACAAACACCATAATATGTGCTTACACTTTATTTTGATACACTCTAAAAAAAAAATTTAAAAAAAGGTTCTATATGGCACCAAAAATGGTTCTTGGCTCGTAATCATAGGGGAACCATTTTTAGTTAAATAGCACCTTAGTCAAAGAACCGCTGAAGAACCAAAATTGGTGCTATATAGCACTAAAAAAGGTTCCCCTATGATTACGAGCCAAGAACCATTTTTCGTGCCATATAGAACCTTTTTTTTTAGAGTGTACAGTGTAAAGTACTGAGTAATATTAATGACTTACTATAGAGTTGGGTTAGGGTTTGTAATAATGTAATTATGCATAATTTACTATTGCATGTAACTGTACAATACATATTTATCATTCTCTTAAAAGAGAAATAACAAAGCATCCAGTCGATATTAATATGACTTATAATCCAGCATAAACCATGACTTAAAGGGACAGGTCAGCCAAACCTGTGTGAATGTCTGTCTTCTGCTGAACACAAATGAGGATATTTTGAACAGTTGATGGACTCCATTGACATCCATAATATGGGGAAAACACTATTAAAGTCAACTCTTTAGTTACAGAAATTCTTCAAAATATCATCTTTTGTGTTCACAGGTTTGGAAACACTTGGAAAATCTTTGGCTGAACGCTGCCATTGTTCATATCATTGTCTAAATATGAAAACTAGAAATGCCGTTGCGTTTGTTATTCCCGACATTGAGTTGATCTGTTTGTCTGAATGTGAGAATGAAAAGAGAAATAACATCTGAATTGTTTTGGTAGTCTATGGATGGACCACGGCTCTGATATTTAGGGATTTATTCTGTTGTTAATATGGAGTATAAAGCTGCCTTTTATTTATAAAGCAGACAGAAATCAGTTTGTGTTGGTCTTTGGGGAAGAATGCCAGAAACATCATCCCCTGCTCATCAGGTTGAGATATTTTATAAATATATACACCGATCAGACTAACAGGTGATGGAGATATCTTCAGTGTTATTCATAATGTTATGCCTAATCGGTATATATAGACGTGGACAAAGTTTTTGGTACCCGGTAAATATGAACAAAAAAGATCTGAGGACGATTGAGGGACTCAAACACAACTATTAAAAAAAGCTTCAAACATTCACTGACGCTCCAGAAGGAAACACGACACATTAAGAGCCGGGGGTGAACACTTTTTGTGCACTTTTGTGTTTTGTGTCACAGGTTTTTTTATTTTATTCGTGCCCTTCAGAAGCAACAGAAGATACTCACATGTTTCCAGAAAGACAAATTAAGTTAAATTTACCCTGATCTTCAAATGCATAAGTGTTCACCCCCGGCTTTCCTTCTGGAGCGTCAGTGAATGTTTTTGCTGGGGTTCGGGCCTCATATTGCAGTAAAGAAATTAATGAATAAATCTAGGACAGATATCAGTGAATTTATTGCAGATGCAGTCAACAAACTTCACATTTAGACGCCCTAAATTGAACTTTGTTGTTTACTCTTGCTCATGTCGTTCCAAACCTGTTCCAAACCTGTATGGCTTTCTATCTGTGAAATACAAAAGAAGATCATTTGAAGAATGTTGGCAACCAAACTCGGTTTCTCTGGACTTCTGTTGAATTCTATTTATGTTCTCAATGAAAGTCATTGAAGTTTGGAATGACGTTGCGGTTGCGGTGAGTAAATGATGAGTTTAAAAACAATAACACTTAAAGAGTTTAAACCTCAATTTTGTAAGACGTTGTCTGTCATGAGGCTTGATTGATTAAAATTCATTAGAACTAATAAAAAGTTCATCAAACATTTAAAGAGAAACAATCTTTAATTCACGGTAAATTGACATATCAGTAAAAAATTATTGTGATTTTAACGGTAAAAGACTGTAAAAATGCTACGGTTAAAAACAGTTAACAGAACGTTTCCGTGCTATATACAGTGAATAACTGTACTAGATCTAACCGTACATTTAACAGTAAAATATCGTTAAATTTCCAGTTTTTGGAAGTGAAAAAGAACAAGTCATTGTGTAATTTACAGTGAAAAACCGTAAATTGACATTCCCAGAATTCCCTGCGTGACACATTTGATGTCTTCTCTTTAGTTTTTATTAGTTTTTTCTAATCAGTTATGTACATTAGGGTTTTATGTTACGTCTAATGTTGTTAAATTAATGTTTATTGCACTTTTACAACGTCATGTGTGTTACCGTGATGGTGTTTAGTGTGTGTGTGTGAATGACTATATATGAGTACTGTCCTCCTCAAAGCTTTAATTGATCATGTGACTCTCATCTCCACTGTGATTGGTGGTTGTCAGTATATGGGTCAGTGACGTGGCATGTATTTTTTGTGTCCGAATTCATTATTTTCCTAAAAAAAAATACATGTCACATGTCAAATTGAACTACAATATTTCCTTTATAAGAAACTCTACATTTTTTTGAAATTCAAAAATGTCAAATGACCTAAAATGTCAGGAGGTGCGACCAGCAAATTTACATTTAAAAGTATCAATTCCCACTGAAATCCAGGGGTTGGGATTAGCGGATTGTTTAGGGAGGGGATTCTCCTCAATTGGATCCACTTACCTCTTCATCGGTCTCTTTTTGTACCAAGTCGCCCTTTGAGTCTTCTCAGGTCACGCTGGGGCTCTTTGAGGCTATTGTTAAAGCACACAGAGGGACAAAGAAAGCTTGTTTGATATTGAACAAAGACCCTCCCCTCACACCAAAATCATTAACAAATGAGCCAATTCACTTCCATTGAATGCCCTTGAATGTGTGTTTTTGAGGGGGCTTTTTTCACCCCAATGTTTGTAGAGCATTAGTGGTTTACGGCATGTTTGTGACAAATGGGTGGCATTAACAGGCCATTTGGACGTTCAACTGGAAGTGCTTGAGCGGCTACAAATCGGTCATTTGTCCTTATCCTTCCCCCACTGATTCCTCCACAAGAACTCGGGTCAAACATTCAACCTTGGAGACGTGAGGAGACGGCAAATGTGAAATAAGAGTCCCGTCTGGCTCAGTCTGGCTCGGCTCACCTGTTCAAGGATGCTGGAATAATTCCAGACACAAAGAGAGCATTAACAGTCGTGTTGCGTTTTATATCTTGACGTTTTATTTCCCTTCACAGGTGGCGGTGAAAGTGATCGACAAGAGAAAGGCCAAAAAGGATTCGTATGTCACAAAGAACTTGCGGCGTGAAGGCCAGATCCAGCAGATGATCCGACACCCGAACATCACCCAACTGCTGGACATCCTGGAGACGGAGAACAGCTACTACCTCGTCATGGAGCTCTGCCCTGGGGGAAACCTCATGAACCACATTTATGAGAAGAAAAAGCTGGACGAAAGAGAAGCCCAGAAATACGTCCGCCAGCTGGTGATGGCGGTGGAGCATCTGCACAGGGCAGGAGTCGTTCACAGGTGAGGAACTAAAGGTCAAACTTAGGAAGAAACCACGTGTAGATACTCCATGAGTCTATTTTAGAGCACAGTGAGCATTAAAGACTATTGTGGCTTAGTTTGTTTATCGCTCAGATGGTTGAACGTCGTTTAAATCATTATTTATTCTCAACAGAGACTTGAAGATTGAAAACCTCCTCCTCGATGAACAGGACAACATAAAACTGATCGGTAAGCATCGTCTGAGATTTACTAATCCCAATGAAGCGAAGGGTCATGAAAGTGTTCATCTTTATCATGTGGTGAAGACTGATGGAGTAATCAGCATCTCATTAAAACCGAGCGACCTCTCACCTCTGAGACTGTTGGCAAATGCATGGCCTTTATTTAGCAGTCGTAGAAGCCTTTTACACGTCTCCTTTATGAGCCACAAACATCATCTTACACACGACCCTCCCTCTGTTACAGATTTTGGCCTCAGCAACTGTGCGGGAATTCTGGGATACTCCGATCCCTTCAGCACACAGTGTGGCAGCCCAGCATACGCCGCACCTGAGCTTCTCGCAAGGAAGAAATATGGGCCCAAAGTGGACGTCTGGTCAATGTGAGCTCACTAAATGTGAAACGCCATGTTCTAAGTTCTCATGTGTTCTGGGTTTGACTATATGTATGTTTTTAATTGTAGAGGAGTGAACATGTACGCCATGCTGACCGGGACCCTTCCATTCACTGTGGAGCCGTTCAGCCTGAAAGCTCTGCATCAGAGGATGGTGGACAAGGATATGAACCCTCTACCTCCATCTATCTCCTCAGGTATTGACAGAGTCTTTATGAGCACAAACATCACATCCAAAACAAGAACAAGCAACTATAACATGCTGAAAATGAGCCTCCCAATTACGGTCTAATGGGTGTCATGCTCCTAAAGTTGAGCATGAATGCTGTGCTTGTGGGACGGCACCGTTCTTTAGTCCTGCTTTTGAATGCTTAATTGAAAACAATAGGGATGAAGTCCACTGGTGTTTGAAATATCTCAGGAGAAGCCAGATCTAATAAAGCAGAGAGTCTTCATGAATCAACAGAGTTACATAAGTCAGAAAAAACTGGATTTGTAAACATTCCCAAGTGTCCACACCATTGCGTGACTAACCTTTTTTTTTTAATGAAATCGTTATATAGGTCATAAATTACATACTTTTTTAGTTTTCATGTCATCATAATGACAGTGGTTGCACATTTCCTTGTAACCGTTGTGTAATTCTCATTTAAATTTCCGTTTTTTTTAATGGCGACAAACACATACTCAAAATTCTCAGAGCAAAGCCGTCAGCTCATGAACACTATGTTTACTGCAAACGTGCCAGATAAGTGCCGGTTATTCTTCAACCACAGGAAAAACCAGTTTTAGTCTCAAGAAGAAATGATAGGATGTTCTTAATAATACGATCTGTACACCTTCCGAAGACTTAAGCTCTTTCTATAGTCTGTAGTTTAGCAGTCATCTTACCATTGACTAGAATACCATAACCATTGCACTTCACTGACCGGAATGATGCCACAGGATTTCAGATCAATTTGCGTCAACATTGCGGCTAATCGGTTCCTGTGGACTTTTCCATTGCGTTACACGTACGTGAGCGTTCTCAACAACAGGTGATTCATTCACTACTAAACCTGTGACAGGATATATTACTAGAAGATGATGCAGTGTGGAAATGAGATTAGCCTCGTTATATAACACCGTTATTTAGCATCTCAAGGACGGTCATCCCTTGACTCACAGCATTCAATTAAACCTAGAGATCGGACATTCTTATAATGGTTTGTTTACTTAAAGTGACAAAGCACAACTCCTCACTGCTTCCTGTCTGTGTTCACAGCGGCCGTCAATCTGCTGAAGAGACTTCTAGAGCCGGACCCCGAAAAGAGACCCAACATCCACCAAGTGATGGCCGACTCGTGGCTGCAGTTGGGCAACCCTCACACCGGAGTTCCTTACTTAAATAGGTCAGTCATCTGATATGCCTTAATCGCTTTTATTTCCCCTTTTATGTCACGTTATGACCTAAAACATCTTGCTTTAACTCTCAGAATCCACATTGAGGAGATCAACCATACGGTTCTGCTCCACATGACTGAGAAAATGGGCCACAAACACAGTGAGGTTCTGAGTGCTGTGCTCACGAACAAAGCTTGCCACACGCTGACTGTGTACTTCCTCCTCAACAACAAAATGAAGAGACTCTCAAAGGAGTACAGGGTACGTTTGAGGAACCAGCGTGATTATCCTTCGTTGAACCATGTCAGACGTGTTTCCTGAGAGTTTGACACACTCTCTTTCTCACAGGAGAAACAGTACAACATGGAGAAAGAGAAAAAGAGCGAGCTGTTTCAGACGCAGTGGAGGAAGCACATCGAGAAGATCACGATTCCTCCCAAGCAGACGCCCGTCTATCTCGCTGTGAGCAAAGGCCCGGCCAAGGAGAAGAAACACAGAACTGGTGAGTGTCTAGACTACACACACAGCTAAACCTAGACATGTATGAACCAACCATGTGGTTAAGACTTGATCTGGCACACAATTGATGTGTGATTTAGATGTCCGTGACAGAATGATTACATACAATGGTACAAATTATAGCTCTTGTGTGAAGGCATCTTTGAAATACCTGAGGGATAATTCCACAAATTTTTACTTGGCAAATAGGTCGACAGCAAATCAAAAGGAGACAAACGTAAACCCTTCAGGGCTGTTCAAGTTGTCATCATGTAGAAAAATAATCGAAGTTGAAGGACTTCACCAGGCACAGAAACAAATAGAAAACCGGTTTCACACTTTCTGCAAAGTCATGTGAAGCCTCAAAAATGCTTAATCTCCACAAACTCACGTACAGTTGGTTTCAATTTCTGGATTATTTTCCTCCCCAAAGTGAAAATGAACTCCAAAACCTGTATGACTTTCTTCTGTGAAAACACAAAAGATATTTTGAAAAAATTTTTGTTTGTCCATACATTAAAAGTCAATTGGCTCTTTTGCTTGACTTTCATTGCATGGACAAAAACATTCAACAACATAATTTCTTAAAGCAGTTGAAATGTCTCTAGGCCACCAGACTTTCTTCATGACAGTACTGTTAAGATATTTGCTTGCACAAATAGATTAGATTAGATTAGATTCAACTTTATTGTCATTACACAAGTACAAGTACAAGGCAACGAAATGCAGTTTAGGTCTAACCAGAAGTGCAATAGCAGCAAGTGCAGGATATACAACGTTTGCATAAGTGCAGGACATGGAAATATACTGAATATATATAAATATATCTATAAATAGAGAGATGGTTATTACTATAAACAGAATTTACAGGTGAATATGTACAGTGAATAATATACAGATGGTTATTACTATACACAGAATTTACAGGTGGATATGTACTATGAATATAATATAATATACAGATTGCTATTACTATAAACAGAATTTTACAGATAGAGGTATACAATGATATTTAAGGCTAAAATGAGGAATATGGCAGTGGATTAAGGTAGTGCAATAAATTATGGACAGAAGCTATCCGAAAAAAAGTGTAAAAGTGCAGTGGAAAGTGATTGCATATTACAGTTAGAAGTACGGTGCAAAATGAAAAAATTAAACAGTTGGTACTGTAAATAACAGTCGGCAGTGCAAATGAGCATAATCCAGTAAAGACATGAATAAAGACATGAATCAAACCCTTTCTCCTATCAATTTCAGGTCTTCTGAAAGCTGCGACTGGAGATTTTAAAGACGTTTACTCAGGACGTGGTGGTTGCATCACCTCCTCCTCTCTGAAGTACCTGGAGATCCACCCCCTGTTCCCCAACAACCTGCCCCAGAAAGACGGCTCCAAAGAACCCCCAAAAGCTGTCAACATCCCTGCCCGCCCTCCTTCCTCCCTGGGCGCTCATTCCTGGACTTCCGCAAGCAAGGAACCAAGCAAAGAAGCTCCTCCATCGCCATGGTACAAACTGACCAACGGAGCTCTTTCTCCGCCTCGACATGTGTCTGCTTTTCAGCCCGATAGCTCGTACCTGAAGAAGGCCACGGTCCCCAGCCCGCCTGTGCTCATCGTCAAACCTCAGCCCAAGAAAAGCCCTCCGGCTTCAGACTGGCATAGCTCCTCAGATTCAAGCGGAGCAAGCAAGTTCCCCTCCATGGGTATCGGGCAGATTTTAAAGAAAAAGGTGGCGCTCTTCAATCTGCAAGTCTCCAATTCCCCACCATATGCAAACTCTGCTCTGCACCTCAGAGGCTCTCAAAACCCAGTGCTGAGGATGAGAACTTTTAGAGTTATTTGGCATGTCATACACAGCTCGTGTTGAACACAAATAGATCTGGAGGTCAAGGCCCCAGGACAGTCGACACTGAAAGCCAAGCTTGCTGAGCCACAACCTTTAATCTGTGAAACAAAGCTATCGCTGCCCACAATAATGTGTACTAATATATCCTCATGTACAGTAATACAACAAAGACTGTTAATGAACGCTTGGAGGGTGTTTTGATATTGATAGTGTGCGTATTTGAGCAAATAATAGTGAATTTTTTATATTTTTTCAGTTTTGTTTTGTGATCATTTTGCCTGTGTTAATGCCAACTGCATACATTTTGGCACAGGTGTGTATTTTTATTGGAATTTTACTGCTTCACCTCTATTTTCTTTTAAAACATCTATTTTGCACTAGGTACTAGGGCTGGACCAGAATATTTGTTGGGTCGATTTTCAATTTCAAATATTGTGAAGTACAATAGGCCTACTCTTTTTTTTTTTTACATTTATCTTAATGCCAAGCTGTTTTTAATAGGATGGACAGTTGAATAGGAACCCAACCTTGTTATACTTAAAAAAATGTGCTTCTTCTTAGCCTTACGCTGCGTTCACACCGAACGCGAATAGAGCGTCTGGAGCGAGTGATTTCAATGTTAAGTCAATGGAAAGGCGCGTTGACGCGCGTCTGGAGGTCCTGCGGCGCGATAGATGCGTTTCCGTCTCATTCGCGTGTCCAGTTTGTGCGAATTACGTGAATCGACCGTCTTGCGCGATATGCACGACTGATTTTATTTGGTGCTTTTTGTGCATTCGTGCATTTGAAGCGAATTCTTGTCAGACGGCCGAGTTGGAAAATCTGAACTTTGGCGTCAATTCGTGCCGCGTTAACCAATCAGGAGCCTGCTCGCTGCTGTCACATGGTAAAGTGACGTGATGAGAAATCCTGCATAATTTAAAAATACTACTGTTATTGTGTCACAAAATGTAGTTTTAAGACTTCTACAGGTGAGAATTTAGTTGTTTAAAGGTGGTTTATAGAGAGCTCCTCTCTGATCATGTGATCTGGTGTGTGTGGAGCTGAACATGTGATCTGGTGTGTGTGGAGTTGAACATGTGATCTGGTGTGTGTGGAGTTGAACATGTGATCTGGTGTGTGTGTAGTTGAACATGTGATCTGGTGTGTGTGGAGTTGAACATGTGATCTGGTGTGTGTGGAGTTGAACATGTAATCTGGTGTGTGTGGAGTTGAACATGTGATCTGGTGTGTGTGTGGAGTTGAACATGTGATCTGGTGTGTGTGTGGAGTTGAACATGTGATCTGGTGTGTGTGGAGTTGAACATGTGATCTGGTGTGTGTGGAGTTGAACATGTGATCTGGTGTGTGTGTGGAGTTGATCATGTGATCTGGTGTGTGTGGAGTTGAACATGTGATCTGGTGTGTGTGTGGAGTTGATCATGTGATCTGGTGTGTGTGGAGTTGAACATGTGATCTGGTGTGTGTGTGGAGTTGAACATGTGATCTGGTGTGTGTGTGGAGTTGATCATGTGATCTGGTGTGTGTGGAGTTGAACATGTAATCTGGTGTGTGTGGAGTTGAACATGTGATCTGGTGTGTGTGGAGTTGAACATGTGATCTGGTGTGTGTGGAGTTGAACATGTGATCTGGTGTGTGTGGAGTTGATCATGTGATCTGGTGTGTGTGGAGTTGAACATGTGATCTGGTGTGTGTGGAGTTGAACATGTGATCTGGTGTGTGTGGAGTTGAACATGTGATCTGGTGTGTGTGGAGTTGAACATGTGATCTGGTGTGTGTGGAGTTGATCATGTGATCTGGTGTGTGTGGAGTTGATCATGTGATCTGGTGTGTGTGTGTGTGTGTGAGCTCCAGTGGATCAGCGGCGCTCATTAACCCTGGTGAGAGCAGTTTTTCCTCGGCCAGTCCTTCTGCCGCTGGCTCTGATGTCTCTGTGGTGGTTAAACATCAGATATAATTCATCTTGTGCTGATCTAACGGCCCATCTTTGCTCTCATGAATCGTTCATCTGTTGTCTGCCAAATCGTTTAACTCTAATCAATGATTTGTTGATCTGGGTTTTATTTTAAACCGAGTTGTGTTGCACCCCTTCATTTTAAACAGTGATTAATCAAGACCGTTAGAATTAAAGGGCTGATGGGGATGAACCGAAGCCAGGCTAAAGAATCTTTATAAGTGCAACACACCCTTAAAGTGTCTTAATATACTGTAATTAAATTCAGTTTACACCTTTTGATGATGCATACTATAGCCTATAGGCGAGTAGATGAGCCAAGAAAATGAACACAAACACGCAACTGATGTGGAAAACACTTAACGAGAAACCATGTGTTGCATTAATATTCTGTGTTGATCTGCTTTCCTGAACAAAGTATGCAACAGCAATAAGGTGCATATTGAATTTGGTCTTAATATCACTGTCTTACTACATTAAAACTTACTACAGAAGTGGTAAAAATGACTGGCAGGCAATGGAGGAAAGCCTTGTTTTGGCCTTCAGGTGGGCGTTCCTATAATGGTGCGAGGTCACGTGAAAACTATGAATAATTGTGTGGGTGTGTTGGTGTGTATGTGTGTGATAAAGAAAATGTGTGTGTGAGAGAGAAAAACTCTTTGCTGGCATCCAGTGGGGAAAATTTGGTACTGCGTCCCAAACAAAATCTCATTTTTGGAGATATCAACCTCAAACTTTGATTTTCTAGCAGTTCAACATGTTTTGTTTTTTTTGGTTTCAATTTGTACATTTGGGCCAAGGGTCTTCTTTAAAATGAGACCAAACTTAAGTCTGTGCTCCCAAGATTCAGTTTTTTTGACATGGACATTTTTGTTCTCTGGACCTACAGCATGTGTAACTTTTAACTTAAGCTCTTACCTTTTTCAACCTCAAATTGTAATTACACCCAAATCAATGCTTCACTTTTTCAATAGCCTCACTTTTAGACTTTTGCATTGGAATGCGACATTCCTTGTTTTTCTCCTGTAGGAGATTGTTGGGATTTTGTATAGCCTTAATGGAAGATTGTGGCAAGCAGGGCGGGGCCGAGAGCCGCGGGAACAGAGCATCTCGTGGAAGTATATAGTGAATAAAAGGAGTGATGAGATTGGACCAGGTCGGGACTTTATGTTGTGTTTTGTTGAGTTTATGCGGCAGTCGTCCGTGAGGGGCTGCTACTTTACATTTGTTTTGGGTTTGTTTATTTTTGTAGTTTTGAAGTTTTATCTTCGCCGGTTCATGAACAAATACATACATAAACAAACACAAAATGAAAGCTGCAGAGCATCATGTTGAGTGAAATAATAGATTGTGCAATAATGTGTATATATTTGATGGCTGATGTGTTTTCTCTCCATTGAACAAACGAGATTCAAAACTGTACATAGAACTCAAGTGTCTTTAATTCTGTTACTGTGAAGATAAATTAAGGTATTTTGTATTGATTTGCTTTTTTTTGCCACGTTAAAGGAGATTTTTAACACTGTAAAAAAGATTTTAAATATATTCAATTTAAAGATTATTATTTGTGTTCTGAATTTTCTATTTTAATGCAGCATGTATTACTTTTTTGACACAAATAAATGCACAATACCTACATTTTTGAGTTGTATATTTTTTTGTTCAAACTGGCTCTAAATAAAGCGATCATTTCTGATGGTAATGAAAAGAGTTTGTCAGAGAAACTAAATCTAACAGTCGCACATCAAAAATTTTCAGTTGGCCGAATTGAATTTCTGTGAATTGATGCAATTTAATTCACAGAAATTCAATTTGGCCAACTAAAAAATTTAGATGTGATCAGTCACTAGATCATTTTCATTTGGAGACCAGATTTTTTTTTTACAGTGTTGTTGTTATTTAATAGTTTTCCATTTACACTTATAGAGGAAATAGTTAATTTAATAAGGTAAATTAAATTGATAAATGTGTTCATCTAACTTTTGTAAATGTAACAACATTATTAAGGAAACTGCACATATAAATATTATGTAACAGTGACAAATTCAAATGGTTTGTATTTACTCAAAGAAATTTTGTCAGCTTTACTTGAATTTCTTTTGTTCATATAACTAAATTGTTATTTTGTAAAAATTACTCAATATAGTTGCGTGGAACCACTTGACGCTGCTTTTTTGAGTAAATTCAACAAGTCATTTTTTTGAGTGTGCACGCACGCACTCACACACACGCATGCATGCACGCATTCACTCTCACACACACACACACACACGCACGAACGCGCTCACACACACACACGCATGCATGCACGCACTCACTCTCACACACACACACACATGCACTCTCAAACACACGCACGAACGCACTCACACACACACACACGCATGCATGCACGCACTCACTCTCACACACACACACACACACACACACACACTCACACACACACGCACGCACACACACACACACACACGCACGAACGCACTCACACACACCATTTCATGTAATTTTACAGTACAATACCGTTTAATTTACAGTTTTTGGTAGTGAAAAAGAGCAAGTCGTTGTGTAATTTACAGTGAAAAAACGTAAATTGACATTCCCAGAATTCCCTGCGTGACGCTTCACATTTGATGTATTCTCCTTAGTTTTTTTTTTAATCACTTATGTACATTAGGGTTTTACGTTACATCTAATGTTGTTAAATGAATGTTTATTGCATTTTTTAAATGTTTATGATGGTGTTTAGTGTGTGTGTGTGAATGACACTGTGCACCGTCCTTCAGATGAGACGATAAACCGAGGTCCTGACTCTCTGTGGTCAATAAAAATCCCAGGATGTCCTTCAGAAAAAGAAAAAAAAAAGAGAAGGAGAGTAACTGTAACCCCAGCATCCTGGGCAAATTGTATTATTTATTATCTAATATATCTCAGATTGTGTATACATTTCATTTTTGGGTGAACTATCCCTTTAATGTTGTGAGGGGTAAGTTGTAACAATAGAACAATTACACTATCTTGGACTTTTCAGCTAAATGTATTTATAAAACATTAAAACAACACATAATTTAATAGGCCTATATTCTATAAATGACCTTTTAAAACTCATATATGACCCTGGAGTCGTGCGTCTCACGAGTATTTCTGTGCCAATAGCCAACAACACATTGTTAAAATTATTAATTTTTCTTTTATGCCAAAAAAAATAATCAGGATATTAAGATCATGTTCCATGAAGATATTTAGTAAATGTCCTACCGTAAATATATCATAAATATATTAGTAATATGCAAGGACTTCATTTGGACAACTTTAAAGGAGATTTTCTCAATATTTAGATGTTTTTGCACCCTCAGATTCCAGATTTCCAAATATTGTCCTTTCATAACAAACCACACATCAATAGAGAGATTATTATTCTTCTGAAGATGATCTATACATCTCAATTTTAAAAACATTGACCCTTATGAGTGGTTCATGAAAATGACTATTCATGAAAACACCCTTGTCCAAACATTCAGTGTGGGTTCAGCTTGTGTTTACCAAAAAAAAATTATATTGGAATTTTGGTTTCGATGACAAAATGACTTTTGAACTAGAAGTTTGAAAGCAACACATTTGGCCTATAAAATAAAATTTGCATGCTGCGTTTCTAATGAACTCATTGTGTTGCGTAACATCAGAAAGTTCACACATGTCACAAGTCTATTCATCATAAGTGCAAGGAATGTTGAGGCGTACACACACACACACACACACACACACGCGTATAAAGGCAGCTGTTAACCTGTATGAATTTTGCATATTAACAAGAAATGGACTGGCAAATCCTGTTTTGAGCCTCGCTGCTATTGGATTGGGTTATTAACAACAATTACATAACATAACACAATCCATTTGAACTTTTAACAATCAATTTAAATACATTTAATTGCACAAACTAACCTAATTATAATAAAAACGTAAACTTAGGGTTGCCAACTTTAGAAAAAGAAAATAAGGATCGGCACTTCCATCTGCGTCATGTGACCTTTCCAACGTGATGACATCATACGGCGTGAAGAAGAACAACACTGAAGTCAAGCGTCTGAGGTTTAAGTGTATAAATGTGTGTTTGTGTCGTAAATGTGGCGATGGTTTGTCTAGATCAGACTCTATTCCTCATCTGGGATTGGTCAGAGCCTCTGAAGCTCTTCCTCTGAAACTGCAGTGATTTGGACCTTCAGCCGTTGGTTCCCATTGAAGTCCATTATGAGCAGAAAAATCCTGGAATGATCCTCAAAAAACTGAAGAAAGAAACACATGAACATCTGGGATGAGATGGGGCTGGGAAACTATCAGGACATGTTCATTTTGAAGTGAACTCACCCTTTAAGGTGTTGTGGGAACTGAACGAGGCCGCTTCCGCTTCTTCCGCTCATGTGTGTGTGTTTGATCCTCTCACACACATGTGAGTGTGTTAAAGTGATGTTGTAATGTTGGCTGGGCTCTAACATGAGACACTTGTTCACACTGCAGTGAGTGAGATCATTTGAGGCGGTAAAACATGGCATTCTGGGTAAATCAACAACAGCAGATTTACACAGTCAGACTAACTGTGTTGAGCTGGAGAACAATGAGGAGTTTCTGTCCTTCAATGATCCAAACAGTGGCTAATAAAACACATCAGATATTAAAGCGCCGCTAGTGTTGTCATGGTTACTACACAATAACACCGGAGGGTAACGCGGGTATTGATATAATAGCGTATTTCTCTGGATTTTAGCATGGATAAGTCAAAATATAGGCTATATTAAATTGTTCTAGTGGTTTTTCAATATTTTAATCCAAAAAATCTTACATATTGTGCCTTTAAGTATACTTCATAAAAATAAACTTGAAGTATACTTTTTTTTATTTAGAATTGTTTGATGAAGAAAGTTAAAAGAACAGCATTTCATATTCAATGCATTTTTATGAACAACGTAAAAGCCTCTGCTGTCACTTTTGATCAATTTAACGCATCTTTGATGAATAAAGGTATTAATTTCCTTAAATAAAAACGTTAACATTTTAAACGGTGGTGGAGTAGGCTACACTTTTAATGGCTTCGTTTTCCCAACCATAGATATCCATAATAAAGGCTCGATGTCTTACGGCGGAGTCTCTAACGTCATCACCGGCGGCCATCTTGTCACAGGCGAGCTTTCTGGCGGGCTCTGATGTAAGGTGAGTGATCTGAACACAAATACTCTTATCTCGCTGAAATCTGGACGGATTTACAAACGGTTTGGTTTCTTACAAACGTTATTAACGTGGCTATGATTCTGGACGCTTGAACAGATTATGAATAATTATTCATAAGTGTGCAGTGTCATAACTACATCTCTGACGTTTATAACAAACCAAACAGTTTGAAAATCGGTAGAAAATTGAACAAGTTATGGTTGTTTAAAATTAAAAAGTGCACGCATGGTTATTTAAAAAGTACCTTCACCATTAAAACACAATGTTAGGAGTGAGCGAGCTGACTGTGACAAGATGGCCGCCAGGTGCGGACGCCGACCTCCATTGGCCAGCAGCGCGGACGAGAAATCTAGTCTTTATTATTATGTATATATATGTTCCCAAACGCATGCTTTTAGGAAACGGCGCTATTTGCGCTTCCTTTTGATGTACAAGTACAACATCAGGATCGATCCGCATCATTCGTATATCTTTCTGCGTCCAGTTATAGCGCCAAGTGGGGATTCACTGGGATTCATAATGTCATATTTCTGCTGTTCTCTGCGTCGGTGAGTCGCCGACACACACACACACACACACACACACACACACACACACACACACACACACACACACACACACACAGTTGCAAATATTAACGAACGAAATGCATATGTACAGTGGACAAATATAACATTAGTGCCTTTTTTGCTCTTCATGTTGTATTTCTGTGTATAGTGCATATAAAGTTAATTACATTTATGTTTTAACTATGTCATGGATAGTCTCAGAGTATCCAGATAATTTCTTCTTCTTCCATTTTCTGAATCTTTGAATAGGGGGAGATTGTGTATGGTTTTAACATCGGTGACATTTCTGTCTGTATCTTGGAGTTCAAACTAGCGTCAGATATTACAGTTTTTTACAGACGCTAGGACACATTTCTCAATACTTAGGTCACTTTTGCAAAACTCTTCACACAGTTCTCCTAAACAACTTTCAGCTTCAGTTCATTTCACATTCAAAATGCACTACAACTACCAAAACCCTTTCTTCAGGTCTGAAATCAGCTCATTCTTCCAGAACACTAGCAAAGGTTGACAGCCGACAAACACACTTTATCACCCACAAAACAATGAGCTAAAAAACACACACAACATGTAGCATTATACAATGTACAAGGACACATCTCTGTAATTCACGGCGGTCGGCCGAAACTTTACTTGATAAAGTTTTAAATATGGATATTTTTCTTACACAAACGCGTCGATTCGCTTCAGAAAGTCTTTATTAACTCCCCAGAGCTGAGTGGAGCAGTTATATGACAGACAGATGCATTTATAAGGAGCAACTATTACTGCTATTATAAAGCTTGGATTAGCCAGAACATTTTTAATATAACTCAGATTTTATTCGTCAGAAAGAAGAATGTCATACACACCTCGGATGACTTGAGGGTGAGTAAATCATGGCCTAATTTTCATTTTTGGGTGAACTATCCCTTTAACCCATCTCGGTATATAGCTGACAATCATGCCGAAAGCAAGTTCACATTAACTGTTTAATCTTCTGTCCTCTGATAAATAATAGCGTGTTTGTTTTCTATTTTAAGCAGTTGACTTTTTTACCTTATTTATTTTCCAAAGGCAAGTGTCATTAAAAGATAAATATGCAAGGGCTCACTTGCATTAAAATGCACAGAATTGTGTTTACATTATTACTGTAACACTGAATAAAACATTAACGCTTTATATTTCCACTGTCACAGACATAAAGTGATCCACACAAGTTTGACCAATTTACTGGTGAGTTGAACAGTGTGGCTGTTTATTTTACAATCACCATTAAATGTAAAAGCAACATGTTTACAATTAATCAATATTACATGCAACTATGGTGTGATGTGCATTTACACATAAAACATACAAAAATATCTCATTTTAAAAGATTATTTGAGATCTAATTATGGCTCATATATTTCCCTCCCTATTTCTTTTTCTCTTTGTCTATGGAAGACCTGCGGGATGTGGTGTTTGTGATCCAGAGTCAGAGAAACTCGTCTCATTCCCACAGGGCTGAACAAAGAAGAGCAGAACTTCTCCATCAGGCTCAGATCCTAAACCAGGTAGTTTTCAAGGAGACTGCACAAATAGGTCCATAAAATGCGATTTTGATAATTTTTTGCATGCCACATTTTAAATGTGTTGGTACACCGATCAGGCATAACATTATGACCAACTTCCTAATATTGTGTTGGTCCCCCTTTTGCTGCCAAAACAGCCCTGACCCGTCCACTGATGTAGAAGAACACGTGATCATCAGACCAGGCCGCCTTCTTCCATTGCTCCGTGGTCCAGTTCTGATGCTCACGTGCCACTGTTGGTGCTTTGGGCGGGGTCAGGGGTCAGCGGCTGTGCCGCCCCATACACAACAAACTGAGATGCTCTGTGTATTCTGACCCCTTTCTATCAGAACCAGCCTTAACTTCTTGAGCAGTTTGAGCTCCAGTAGCTCGACTGTAGATCGACCACACCGGCATCAATGAGCCTCGGCCGCCCATGACCCTGTGGCCGGTTCTCTACTGGTCCTCCATGACCCTGTGGCCGGTTCTCCACTGGTCCTCCATGACCCTGTGGCCGGTTCTCCACTGGTCCTCCATGACCCTGTGGCCGGTTCTCCACTGGTCCTTCATGACCCTGGGGCCGGTTCTCCACTGGTCCTTCATGATCCTGTGGCCGGTTCTCCACTGGTCCTCCATGACCCTGTGGCCGGTTCTCCACTGGTCCTCCATGACCCTGTGGCCGGTTCTCCACTGGTCCTTCATGATCCTGTGGCCGGTTCTCCACTGGTCCTCCATGACCCTGTGGCCGGTTCTCCACTGGTCCTCCATGACCCTGTGGCCGGTTCTCCACTGGTCCTCCATGACCCTGTGGCCGGTTCTCCACTGGTCCTTCATGACCCTGGGGCCGGTTCTCCACTGGTCCTTCATGATCCTGTGGCCGGTTCTCCACTGGTCCTCCATGACCCTGTGGCCGGTTCTCCACTGGTCCTCCATGACCCTGTGGCCGGTTCTCCACTGGTCCTCCATGACCCTGTGGCCGGTTCTCCACTGGTCCTTCATGATCCTGTGGCCGGTTCTCCACTGGTCCTCCATGACCCTGTGGCCGGTTCTCCACTGGTCCCTCATGACCCTGTGGCCGGTTCTCCACTGGTCCTTCATGATCCTGTGGCCGGTTCTCCACTGGTCCTTCATGACCCTGGGGCCGGTTCTCCACTGGTCCTTCATGATCCTGTGGCCGGTTCTCCACTGGTCCTTCATGACCCTGGGGCCGGTTCTCCACTGGTCCTTCATGACCCTATGGCCGGTTCTCCACTGGTCCTCCATGATCCTGTGGCCGGTTCTCCACTGGTCCTTCATGACCCTGGGGCCGGTTCTCCACTGGTCCTTCATGACCCTGGGGCCGGTTCTCCACTGGTCCTTCATGACCCTATGGCCAGTTCTCCACTGGTCCTCCATGATCCTGTGGCCGGTTCTCCACTGGTCCTTCATGACCCTGGGGCCGGTTCTCCACTGGTCCTTCATGACCCTATGGCCGGTTCTCCACTGGTCCTTCATGACCCTATGGCCGGTTCTCCACTGGTCCTCCATGATCCTGTGGCCGGTTCTCCACTGGTCCTCCATGATCCTGTGGCCGGTTCTCCACTGGTCCTTCACCCCACAAGAGCTGCAGTTTTGGAGATGCTCTGACCCAGTCGTCACAATCTGGCCCTTGTCAAACTCGCTCAAATCCTTACGCTTGCCCATTTCTCCTGCTTCTAACACATCAACTCTGAGGACAAAATGTTCACTTGCTGCCTAATATATCCCACCCACTAACAGGAGATCATCAGTGTTATTCACTTCACCTGTCATAATGTTATGCCTGAATGGTGTACCTTTAAAATTACATTTTAAAATTGAAAACTTTTTTTTAATCAAGATTCCTTTTAAAAAGTAGATGCTTGGCTTTACAGGGCACATCCAATATGATTAAAACCGTAAAGATTATGCTTTCTCATGCTTGTTCTTGTGTGTGTGTGTGTGTGTGTGTGTGTGTGTGTGTGTGTGTGTGTCCTGATGTGGAATGTCCACATGATGGCACTGTTGTCTTAGGAAAAGTTTGATTCTTTTTTTTATTGGGATTATGTGAAAATGTGCATTGCATTTCAGTATTAATAGTCACTTTTGTGGTTCCTTAATGTCTGAGTGTGTCTCATTTCAGTGTGTGTGTTGATTTTCTCAGTTTTGTCAGTTTTTTTCATCAGTCTCCAGTCTTGACATTTCTCCTGTGATCGCTGAAACATTTGCAGCCGTGTCTGTATGTGTATTTAGCACATGCGTTATCAAACTGATAGAGGTGTTTTCTTAATATGCTGGTGTTTTGTATCTTTGTGTTAGTTTTATTCAGCTGCAGTGTTTTGAGCTGCTCTCTTGGCCACCGTAAAAGATTGTGCATGTGTGCATCTTTGTGTAACCACATTTGAAATCTTGGTAAGGTTTTAGAGACATTAACTTTTCCATGAACAATGTGCCCTCTTATAACACGCCAGAGTAGAAACTGCACCAGCTACACCACGAGTTCTCTCAGGGCTGCTTGCAGATTTCTTTTTTAATATCGTAATACAAGTACTAAAGTGAATTCTGAAGCATTTCTAAAAATACAGCTTTTTATGATCTTTAGCTCATTTTAAAAACAATTAGATGGAAATTTACTACTTTGGTGGGGAGAATAAATGTGTGGGGCTACAGAATCTGAGTTGCATTTTCCCCTCGTGACACAATTATGGAAAGTCGAGTCTTGAAAAGTGAAGTAAATCAAGACAGTGATTGAATGTTGGCTTGACAAAGCTTTGCTTCAAATTAAATTAAAAGAGGGTTTGACTATGTAGACATTATGTACGAGTGGTGAGGGTTTGAATTTGAATTAAAAGGTATACGATGATAGATATATACAGGATTCGCACGCTTCTTGAAAGTTCTTGAATTTCAGAATCCAGAATGTCAGTGTTTTTCTCCCACCACCTGCGTAATAATCCCCGGCCGAATTACCCACTGTTTTCAGACAAACACCAAGGTCGTGTGGTGATTTAATTGCCGTCCAAGATGAGATCACTTCAAAATTCACTGTTTATATCCTTTTTGACCCCTGCAGGCCACCGTACGGTTGCGCTTTGCTGTCATTTGGATGCATTTTAAGATCTAGGCTTTTATTACTGAAATGCTGGCGAGTATTTACAAGAGCAATATTTCATCACCGCTCAAAAAATAAAAAGAAAAAAAGCACGTAAACATTTGAAACGGGCCGTTATTACGCTAACATTTATATATATTAAATATAATCTATGTGCAGGTCTTAAAAGCCTTCAAATTGATTTTTAAAAAGGTTCATGTACAGGTGATTTAATAAATAATTTTGCATATTTTTATTACCTAACTTGTCCATATCTTTTCATTAGAAAATTCAAGTATACAATATTATCTCTATATTTTGATGTTTTAATTAAGTAATGATTTATATAAAAGAAAACTAAAACTAGTGTGAAATAAATGTTAAAAGCAGGAATTAGAGCTGCAAACTGCATCTTGTACAACAGCCTCTTTCCTCATTGGATTTTGTAAAATTTGACATTTTTCCTCATTGTAAATTGTATTTTAGTTGTCAGTATAAGCCTTAGCGTTACTGCAGTAATGATACACACAGGTACAGTAGGTATCTGATATATTGGCAGTAACACACACACCTTTATCGTATTTATTGTGCTTGATTTAAAATAAAAGGTGCTTTAAAAAGTCCTTGAATCTGGTGTTCATGATAGATAGATAGATAGATAGATAGATGTTGTATAATTGTGAAATATAGGCTCTAGCCTGAAAATATCTGCTCCAGTCCAAACATTGAATTTTGAGGTAATTTTGTATGTGTTGCCAAGAAAAGATAATTAACTTTTTTCTCTTTTTGTAAATGTTGCAACTAGTGTTTTACCACAACAACTAGCATTTGAAAATGACTCCTAACAGGTGTTTGCTTAGCAAGAACATTATATAATGTACAAGCTTTGCGAAAAAAGTGCATGAGCATATTATATTTCAGTCAGAGCCTTAGGAAAGGATTTTTGATGATGCCTTTTATTTTTTCAGGTGGGGTTATTCCAGGCTGGTTGTTCTTGACATTCATGCCATCTGTTTCCCAGCCGCTCGCTTTTACAATCTTCAGTTTCTTACTAATGTATGTTTTATATTTGGTTGAGCCTCGTTGCTAATTATCTGAATTCTCGGCATCTCTTCTTAAGCAGAAGTTTCTGAATCGAATCTCACCTTCTGTGAGTCACACCAGATAATAATGCCCTAATCGGCCCTTCTCCTTTTCATCATTTTACTAGAGCCCACCTTTCCTTATGGCTGATTTTAAAAAGTTGAGAGACTTATTTTTGGTTGTCAGGCTCATTAGAAGACTATTTTCCCAGTGGGGGTTCTGGGAAGGATTTGGGCTGTTGAGCGGGAAGGTGAGAAACGCTCGACCTCATGTTGATCAGCAGGACTCCTTAGGGCTATGGCGCGTGGAAAAGGTTTCCCGAGCATCGCTTTTCCTGACAGATCAGCCTTGCTTATTAACCTCCATGTGCTGTGCTGGGGCAGGGATAGACCCGCTGACTGGCCAAGACTTGGCAATGGAGACATTTTTATTGACCGGATTTCTCTCCATCTCATTGTCATCATCATCATCTGCTTCCTCACTTTTGGCAGTGTAACTGGCACTCGAGTTTGGGAAAAAGTGCAGCTGTCAGGAAGCCTTCAAAAGGTCCGCCATGTTACAATGACATTTGGGTGTTGTTCATTAACTCAGACCGCAAGGAATACTTTCTCCTATCACACCTTAATTCGGAGAGACAGGTATAAGTAAGCAATCGGTAAGTTAATTTCCCTGAAAACAAAAGTCGCCAAAAAACTCATTACTTCATTCAAAAACTATTTATTTGGGTGTTAACTGGTTTTGATAATGGCACTCTTTGCTTAATTTAAAGATCTTGCAGTGCAAGTGTAACCCCTCCTGTTTGAACCACCCGCTCCGAGCAGGACTCGAACCCGGGTCCGCCGGCATGATACTCGGGCACTCTAATGGTGCATTCACATCGGACACAAATGACGCGATTTGCGCAAGTTATTTACATGTTAAGTCATTGCAAAGACGCGAATAGACATTCTGTGGCGTGATTGAAGCAATGAGGCAGCGCGAATGGAGCGTTTGTCGCGTGATTGGCACGAATCGCCCGAGTTGAAAAATCTGAACTTTGACGGATATTCGCGCCGCATTAACCAACCAGGAGCTTGCTCTAGTAGTGACAACAATGAGGAGAAAATCTGTATATTTATATCTGGTTCAGGCAAGTGTGCATATGATTATCACTGTGATAAGATTAAATGACATGAAACACAACCCAGTCTCTTTTTGTTAAATGCAAGTTTATGTTTGATCAATAGTACAAAAGTATAAGTAAAAGAAGCTACACATGAAATAAAGCAAACAATTCAGTCAAACATTCAAAGTCAGCGCTAGTCGGCTACAACGGTAACGTACAGTTAAAAAGCCTAAAAATAAAAAAGTAATGAAACTTCACTTTGCCCTCAGCCGAAACGATTCGCCAGGGAACAAAGAGCAAAGATCGGTTAGACGAGACGAATTATAGCTGGAGACGCCACAGAGTATCAAGATGCATGTTGACTAAATTCAAGTATTAAAGAGAAAAGTGTCTTCACTTTTATCTTTTTACACATTAATTTCCCACATATAATTGAATGAGGAAAAGAAAAACAAAAGAAAACCGCAACAACAGACTAGCATGTTGACTACTTAAACATACATTTTGCTCTCCTTTCTTTCTGGCCAGCAAATCCATCAACCCATATTTGCAAATATACTATGTTAACAGTTGTAGGACTCCCTTTCTTTGTCATTAACGTTGCAATGGCTAGATTTTTGCGTTTGCTTAATGCAAAACTCGGGTGCTTCTTTGTTTTTGCATGATTTTCCAACGCTATTTTTCCTTCATATTTAACTGATATTTTGGCAGGACACAAAACACAGGTAGTGGAGAATGGGTCTCCTTGGGGGAGGGCCTTACCCATTCAGAAAAGTTTTCTCTTTTCGCCCAGTCTGAGTTGTAGGTTGTAAATCGTTTTATCTTAGACACTGGCGGTGGCTCATCCGATTTTGTTGCGTTATCCTCCTAGTCCGTCTCTCCCCCCATTTCACAAAACTGAGTTAATATAAAGCTTTAAAAAAGCTGGCAACTGAACACTGTTTTATCCTGCATGTGCGTGGATGGATGCGTGCGATAAGTTGAGCCCGTTTACGGACACAGGATTGGATACATAACCATGAAGAAAACACAGTAACAGTATAAGAAAACGGTTTAATTTGAAGCCAGGAAATTCTACTTTAGAAGTACATTTTCACAAAAAAACGGGACAATTTGTGTCCCGGGAAAGACTATACATTTTCCGGGACAGACGCTCAAAAAAGAGAACAATCCCTGGAAAACCGGGACGGGTGGCAACGCTAGGCGTCCCTCACGCATGAAACCGCATGAAACCTATTGACGAGCATATAAAATAAAATAGTTAACCCATCAAAGCCAGTTTTTTATTAAATGCTGAGGCTCTTAGCTCGTTAGACTTACTCTCAGACAAGAGCGGTGAGGTCAAAGTTATGTGCACATGGAATGCTTTTTTTTAAAATCGAAATCTTGTGTGATAATCTTTTGTTCACACACAGATGTGCACATTATTTAGCTTTATTACTGAATGAGAGCCATTATTGTGGCATTATTCCTTCGGCTATGCTAAGACTGCAGAAATTACATTCTTCACTTTTCATACTCTGTGATTAGAAACTGCATAAAGGATCACAATGTGCTTTGAAAACCGGGTTGTATTTGTGCATAGAAACGGATTAGTCAGAGGGAGGTATGAGCCTAGTCATCTGAAAGTGTAATATTCAATATACAAGTTTAAAAAGCTTGCCTTTAATAGAACAAAATGGATGCAAATTTTCATTTTCTTCTGTCAGACAATCTAAACGTCCGTGTCCAGACTCTCACAAATGTTGCTTTCTTGATCTTCCATCGGCTAAATTTTCCAGCACATTCAGGGAATCTCTGCTATCGCATGCTCCATCTAAACAAGCTACTGTTTCAGTCCTCTAAGCACATTCGGTTTATTCAAACACCCTCTGGCAAACTCTGCCCATTCAGTGTCTGCCTTCCTTGACCTTTCTCTGTAAAGATAGAATTGAAGTTAAAAAAGTTTTGAAGAGCCCGTGGTCATAATCCCCACGGCAACTATTGTGCTGCGATATGCATTAAAGGATTAGTTCACCCCAAAATGAAAATTTCTTGATAATTTGCTCGCCCCGATCTCATCCATGTTCATGTCTTTCTTTCTTCAGTCTAAAGGATGGGCTCCAGAGGCTCTGACCAATCCCAGATGAGGAATAGGGTCTTATCTAGTGAAACGATCGGTCACCCCCCCCCAAAGTTTTTCTAAAATGAAGATATTTTGTAAATGTCATACCGTAAATATATCATAAATGTATTATTAGTAGTAATATGCATTGCTAAGGACTTTATTTGGACAACTTTAGAGGAGATTTTTCTCAATATTTCGATTTATTTGCACCCTTAGATTCAAGATTTTCAAATAGGTGTATCTCTGCCAAATATATTTATTCCGTTATCAAGATGATCTAATTTTCCAAAAGATTTACCCTTATGACAATGTTTTGTGGTCCAAGGTCATATACTTAAAATGTAAAATATTGAAATATTACATATTTAAAATGGCAATCGTATAACTGCATCATTCTGGTTAACACAAGGTTTTAAAGGAAGAGCTCTACCAAAAAATGATGTATTTCCAAACCCTTTTGTTTGTCCATTTGATTTTTGCATGATGTATTCCTTTAAAATTGGATTAGCTGTGAATTCATGCATATAATAATGGCATGGATCTGATTTCAATGGTAATTCTGACCTGCACGAGGACATGCCTTGTCCCTAAATCAATATCAACTGTCAGAATGCATTGGGTTAATGAATAGCATTGTGCAAGAACTCTTTAAATGTTGTGCTGTATTGCAGAATCCACCAGATGTTGAGCTCCTGCACGAGCTGTCAGATTATGATGGAAACTGGAGCACGGTAAAACGCTAAAACAAACACAACACATAGTGTACTCCACTCCTTGACATGTCAGAATTATGAGTGTTTATTCACAAGGTTGTCTTAATCACATTTTACGCAGATATATGCTTGTTGTTTGTAGCCTTGCCTCACGCCCCTGCCAAACATCTTCGTGGATTGTGTTTTTGGGAGAAGAGGCTGATGTGAGCTCGCACAACCTAATGCAGGTGCTGAGCAAATTCAACACAAGAAAGGCAGACTTTCAGCTATTGTTATTGCAAAGGTGCAATATCAGGACTTCATGCCTGGGTGACTGTGGCATTCTTACTGCTGTTTCTGGATCAGGGAAACTAACAAAGCATGTCATTGGTGGAAGTTCTGCACATAAATCATGTCACTGAGACTGGACGTGTAACATTTCAAGTAAGCAAACTGAATACTTTTGCCCGCATTTACTCGGTGGACTCACAGCACTTGAGATACTCTGGTACTTTCATTTCAGACATTTAATCATCAGCAGCTGCGAGGGAGCCCTCAGGGATCAAATCTCTTATAAATTGTTTCTTGATTGTGTGAAATGTCACCTGTTCAGTTTGTTCAGACATAAAGCTGTCGGGGCTTGAGGCCTTCCTACCTTAGACTGTGTCCTTCGAAGCATTTTGAAGCTTTCAGATGTTTTTAAGCACTCGAGGCCGCTCCGCTCCCGCTGCTCTTGGCCCCGCCCTGCTCGCCACACATGCTATGAAAATAAACAATACATTTTATGTGAGGGCATCACAAGTTTGGATTTTACACAGAAGTTATAAACGGGACTGGCTGTTTTTCCACTGAACTGAAAACAAGTGTTGTGCCACAATCTCTTGCATAATGTTATTTAGGCCATGTGAATTTAATCTTAGAGGGTGTCATGAACTGCATTGTATTGTAATGTTAACTGTGGTGCGCTTAGTATGATTTTTACATAACAAATTATCATAATTTATAAATAAAAGGCATTTTTGTTGCCCTGACTTTAACCTCTGCTCTGATTTGAACGCTCTGTTTGAAGGGGCGTGTCTGCTGTGAGACTTCAGTGTAACAGCCACTTGCTGTGATTGGCCGCTGTGAGACTTCAGTGTAAACGGCCACTTGCTGTGATTGGCCGCTGTGAGACTTCAGTGTAAACGGCCACTTGCTGTGATTGGCCGCTGTGAGATTTCAGCGTAAACGCCCACTGCTGTGATTGGCCGCTGTGAGACTTCAGTGTAAATTTCCTTTAATTTCCTTTTAATTCCTTTTATAACTATTATACTATATATATTTTTATTTCATTCACTTGTAACTATTTTAACTTCATTTCTGTGTAAAGCACTTTGAATTGCCACTGTGTATGAAATGTGCTATACAAATAAACTTGCCTTGCCTTGCCTTGCCTTGCCTTGCCTAAATGCCCACTTGCTGTGATTGGCCGCTGTGAGACTTCAGTGTAAACGCCCACTTGCTGTGATTGGCCGCTGTGAGACTTCAGTGTAAACGCCCACTTGCTGTGATTGGCCGCTGTGAGACTTCAGTGTAAACGCCCACTTGCTGTGATTGGCCGCTGTGAGACTTCAGTGTAAACGCCCACTTGCTGTGATTGGCCGCTGTGAGACTTCACTGTGATTGGCTGACATTTTGCATATAAAAAAGCTAGTATTACATGTGAAAGTTTCTCGAAAACTTTTAGAACGTTTTTACAATTCCAACTCTCAAGATTAACTAAGTGTTGATTATAGCATTATTTTCAGATCTATGGCGGTTACTCACATGTTGTGGCGTTACTGTTGAGTCCATATGGTAAAAGTCTGCGGCGAAACTGCGACTGATTTCCCAAAGAATCCACAGTGAAATGTAGCGAACACAAATAAATAATGCTCAACTGAGACGTTCACATTGTTGAGAATAAATCAGCTCATTCCTAGCATTAGGATCCTTTGGAAGGTCATGTTATTTTTAGTCAGTTCGTCTCTCCTCGTCATCTCACTAACACTCCAGTGGGCGGGGCCAAAGCTGTGATGATGAAGTGGGCGTTGATCTTCTTTTTTTTGGGGAGTTTTCAATTAAATTCTTAAAGTATGATGACCTCTTATATGTTTATTTCTCCCTTTTAAAATCCTTTCAAAGTACTACTACTCCGTAAACCAACAATCCCTTGAGAAAACTACAGATAGGTCAACAAACATAAGGTAAATAGAGGAAATGAGAGCAGCCTGATCCAACAGATTAATCCAAAGCCTCTTGTTTGTCTCTCCATAGGAGTGATTTCTGGCCATGATGATGAACCAACAATTATCCACCACTATTCTTTCCCCTTCCAGCTTCACTTACCCTGACTTCATGGCTGGCCGGGCCCTCAGCTGCCCCCTGGCTAAGCGGTCAGATTTCATCTCTGTGCTTCTTTGCCGCGAGCTGCTACTTTAGACTTTTAATACAGATATTATTTGGTCCGGTGTCTCAGAACTGCAGAATGTGTGAATTATGAGCCGCCCAAATCGGATTTCACCATCGACCTTCAACATGAGGTGAGAAAGATCACCGAATATTTCTATGTAATTGGAGTTCTTTTACATATGCCAGGTGTGTGTTTGTTAAATATTCATTATTTTGCAATGTAAGTACTTGCTTTTTTTGTTGTTGTTGTTTGTGATAAATATGAATAATTTCTAACGGTGGTTGCTCTAATAATGCATCAGCTAGAAATCGTCCTGAAAGCGTCTCAACAAAATGCTTTTTTTTTTCTACAAAGTGACCGAGACACAGATAATAGTTTCCCCACCTCTTCAGATCTCTCATCTCCGCTCTTTTCACTTTATATAATACACATTCTCTACACTCCCTTCAGTGTCGCATCTAAATTCAAGGTGTCTGGCATCTCCTGTTGTAATAATTTGCCATCTGCCTACAATTGGGAATATCTGTGTGTGTGTGTTTATTAATTCTCACCGATATTCTTATGGAGGAACTGTCATCATTAAAGGACTTTAAATTGTGTGACATTGAAAGACTCTCTCACTCCTTTTCTCTTGCCATCACTTCTCTCTCTCTCTCTCTCTCTCTCTCTGATAAAAATGAGACTGTATGTTCCAGAGAGAACTCTCAGTGCTACTTTTGTGATCTCTATTGATGCAGTACTCTCAGAGTCTGCTCAAAACCCTCTGGTCGTACTGACTGGCATCAGACTTGTTCTTAAAGGGATAGTTATACCCAAAAATGACAATTCTGTCATCATTTACTCATCATGTCGTTCCAGCCCTGTGTGACCTTTTCCTCTTCTGTAGACCACAAAAAGAGATGTTTAGGAAAGTAGTTTCTTTTTATCTTTTGTCAGATCAACTTAGAAAATAAATGTGATTCATTTGAGTTGTATATCTATTTATTTTTTTAATTTCAATGAACTCAAAATTTTAGGGCAACTCGTGATGTTCAAGCTGTTCTTTTCCAAACACTGGAACACAGCCACAAAGAGCGGGGTCAGCGCATGCTGAGGGTCACAGAGCGGGGTCAGCGCATGCTGAGGGTCACAGAGCGGGGTCAGCGCATGCTGAGGGTCACAGAGCGGGGTCAGCGCATGCTGAGGGTCACAGAGCGGGGTCAGCGCATGCTGAGGGTCACAGAGCGGGGTCAGCACATGCTGAGGGTCACAGAGCGGGGTCAGCACATGCTGAGGGTCAAAGAGCGGGGTCAGCGCATGCTGAGGGTCAAAGAGCGGGGTCAGCACATGCTGAGGGTCACAGAGCGGGGTCAGCACATGCTGAGGGTCACAGAGCGGGGTCAGCACATGCTGAGGGTCACAGAGCGGGGTCAGCGCATGCTGAGGGTCACAGAAGGGGCCAACTTTCTGCAGAGTCAAGAGCTCCAGACCTCCAAACTTCTGTGGCCTTCAGATGAGCTCAAGAACAGTGTGTAGAGCTTCATGGAATGGGTTTCCATGGCCGAGCAGCTCATCCAAGCCTTAGTGCAATGCAAAGCATGGGATGCAGTGGGGTAAAGCGCGCCGCCACTAGACTCTAGAGCAGTGGAGACGTGTTCTCTGAGTGACCAATCACGCTTCTCTGTCTGACAATCCCATGGACGAGTCTGGGTTTGGCGGTTGCCAGGAGAACGGGACTTGCCTGACTGCATTGTGCCGAGTGTAAAGTTTGGTGGAGGCGGGATTATGGGGTGGGGTTGTTTTTCAGGGGTTGTGCTTGGCCCCTTAGTTCCAGTGAAAGGAACTCTTAAAGGGATAGTTCACCCAAAAATGTAAATTCTGTCATTAATGACTGACCCTCATGTCGTTCGACACCCGTCAGACCTCCGTTCATCTTCAGACACAAATGAAGATATTTTAGTGTAAATCTGATGCTCTGAAAGGCCTCCATTGGTTCAATGCACGGTTCACTCTCAAGACCCTTAAAAGACACTAAAGACGTCGTTACAAAGTCCATCTCACTACAGTGGTTCTACAATAACTTTATGAAGTGACGAGAATAGTTTTTGTGCGCAAAAAACCCTAAATAACGACTTATATAGTGATGACGATTTCAAAACACGGCATCATGAAGCTTCAAAGCATTATGAATCAGTGAGTCGATTCATGATTCGAATCGCGTGTCAAACTGCCAAACTGCTGAAATCGCGAGACTTTGGCGATCCAAATCGCTGATTCGACTCACTGATTCATAACGCTTCGAAAGCTTCATGATGCCAATGGAGGCCTTTCAGAGCCAACTAACACATTAAGAGGTGTGTATGACATTCTTCTTTCAGACGAATAAAATCTGAGTTATATTACAAAAGTCCAGGCTAATCCAAGCATCAGAATTTGATTCATAGTTGCTCTGTTTTTGAAGTCCATAAAAAGTGCATCTGTCCGTCATATAACTGCTACACGCTGCTCTGGGGAGTTAATAAAGGCCTTCTGAAGCGAATCGACGCGTTTGTGTAAGAAAGTAAACTTTCGCCCTCCGCCTTCCGTGTAAAAGTGTTGAATGTTGAAAGTGAAACTCAAGATGTGTTCGTGACGTCATGACCTGGTCGCGTTAGTCTTTCGATCGGCAGAGGAACTTTCAACACTTTCTCCATAAATTGAACACGGAAGGCGATCGGCCTAAAGTTTACTTGATAAAGTTTTAAATATGGATATTTTTCTTACACAAACGCATCGATTCGCTTCAGAAGGCCTTTATTAACACCCCAGAGCCGCGTGGAGCAGTTATATGATGGATAGATGCACTTTTTATGGACTTCAAAAACAGAGCAACTATGAATCAAATTCTGATGCTTGGATTAGCCTGGACTTTTGTAATATAACTCAGATTTTATTCGTCTGAAAGAAGAATGTCATACACACCTCGGATCACCTCGGATCTGCGTCATATTCTCACGCATGCGTCGTGGAGACACACACGGAAGACAAGAACAAGTTGGATAAAGTTGTTATTTAGATTTTTTTTTGTGCACAAAAACTATTGTCGTCGCATCGTAAAATTATTGTAGAGTCACTGTGGTGAGATGGACTTTGTAACGACGTTTTTAGTGCCTTTTATGGATCTTGTGAGTGTAAATGTACTGAATGCCAATGGAGGCCTATCTGAAGCCTTTCTCAGCATCAGCTTTACACTAAAATATCTTCATTTGTGTCTGAAGATGAACGGAGGACTGATGGGTGTCCAACCACATGAGGGTGAGGAATTAATGACAGAATTTACATTTTTGGGTGAACTAACCCTTTAAGAGCTTCTGGTCAGCATTTAGAAAAGAACAGTGTCAACATTATGATGAATGTCTGCTTTTATGTTCCACAGAAGAAAGGTTTAAAACGACATGAGGGTGAACAAATGTTCATTTGTGGATGAATTGCTCGTTTAAAAAAATACCCTCTCTGATCTCTTGGTTCTTTGCACTTGTGTTTGATTTATATCACTCATTCCAACTCGTTTAATAGTCAGTGATTTCTTGATGGAGTAGAAGAAGTCATGCTTTCTCCACTCATTGATGTTTCAGTTTGCCCTCTACATTTGGGAGGAAGGAAGGGGTCGTGCTTTGACTCAGACTCGTCCTCCACTGGAGACGATCATCAACACCTACTCATACACCTGTGAGAGAACTATAGACACTGAGGGCCTGTTTGAAGGATCTGAGCACATGATCTGAGCTCATAGCGCCGCAGCTCTGAGGGCGGGTCTGAATCCACTTCTGCTGGTTTAATGACGGTCTGTGCTCCGGCTCAGGGTCTAAAGGGCCATCCCTCGTCTCTTCATGAGTCATGGGTGTGTTTGGGGCCTTACGAGCAATAAACCAATCAGAGCCTCATCTCCCTTTCCCTTTAATAAACCAATCAGAGCCTCATCTCCCTTTCCCTTTAATAAACCAATCAGAGCCTCATCTCCCTTTCCCTTTAATAAACCAATCAGAGCCTCATCTCCCTTTCCCTTTAATAAACCAATCAGAGCCTCATCTCCCTTTCCCTTTAATAAACCAATCAGAGCCTCATCTCCCTTTCCCTTTAATAAACCAATCAGAGCCTCATCTCCCTTTCCCTTTAATAAACCAATCAGAGCCTCATCTCCCTTTCCCTTTAAAAGCCAGTTGAGCTGCACCATGAGAGGATTCACTGTTGACATGAGGAGAGACTGAACGCTTCTCCAGAGAGAGAGAGAGTGTGTGTGTGTGTGTGTGTGTGTGTGTGTGTGTGTGTGCTGCTGCTGCTGCTGCGTCCCTGTGTGTGTGCTGCTGCGTCCCTGTGTGTGTAATAATCAGAGTGTGTGTGTGTGTGTGTGTGTGTGTGCTGCTGCTGCGTCCCTGTGTGTGTGTGGTGCTGCTGCTGCTGCGCGTCCCTGTGTGTGTAATAATCAGAGAGTGTGTGTGTGCAGCTGTGCTCCCCTGTGTGTGTAATAATCAGAGTGTGTGTGTGTGTGTGTGTGTGTGTGTGTGTGTGCTGCTGCACTCCCCTGTGTGTGTAATAATCAGAGTGTGTGTGTGTGTGTGCGCTGCTGCGTGTCCCTGTGTGTAATAATCAGTGTGTGTGTGTGTGTGTGCGCTGCTGCGTGTCCCTGTGTGTGTAATAATCAGTGTGTGTGTGTGCGCTGCTGCACGTCCCTGTGTGTGTGTAATAATCAGAGTGTGTGTGTGTGTGTGTGTGTGTGTGTGTGCGCTGCTGCGTGTCCCTGTGTGTGTAATAATCAGAGTGTGTGTGTGTGTGTGTGCGCTGCTGCGTGTCCCTGTGTGTGTAATAATCAGTGTGTGTGTGTGCGCTGCTGCACGTCCCTGTGTGTGTGTAATAATCAGAGTGTGTGTGCTGCTGCTGCGTCCCTGTGTGTGTGTGTGTGTGTGCTGCTGCGTCCCTGTGTGTGTGTGTGTGTGTGTGTGTGCTGCTGCTGCTGCGTCCCTGTGTGTGTGTGTGTGTGCTGCTGCTGCGTCCCTGTGTGTGTGTGTGTGTGTGTGTGTGCTGCTGCTGCTGCTGCATCCGTGTGTGTGCTGCTGCTGCGTCCCTGTGTGTGTAATAATCAGAGTGTGTGTGTGTGTGTGTGTGTGCTGCTGCTGCGTCCCTGTGTGTGTGTGTGTGTTTGTGCTGCTGCTGCGTCCGTGTGTGTGTGTGTGTGCTGCTGCTGCGTCCCTGTGTGTGTGTGTGTGTGTGTGCGCTGCTGCCGCTGCGCGTCCCTGTGTGTGTGTGTGTGTGTGTGTTGCTGCTGCGTCCGTGTGTGTGTGTGTGTGTGTGCTGCTGCTGCGTCCCTGTGTGTGTGTGTGTGTGTGCTGCTGCTGCTGCTGCTGCTGCTGCGTCCCTGTGTGTGTGTGTGTGTGTGCTGCTGCTGCTGCGTCCCTGTGTGTGTGTGTGTGTGTGCTGCTGCTGCTGCGTCCCTGTGTGTGTGTGTGTGTGTGTGTGTGTGTGTGTGCTGCTGCTGCTGCTGCTGCTGCTGCGTCCCTGTGTGTGTGTGTGTGTGTGTGCTGCTGCTGCGTCCCTGTGTGTGTGTGTGTGTGTGCTGCTGCTGCTGCGTCCCTGTGTGTGTGTGTGTGTGTGTGTGTGTGTGTGTGTGTGTGTGTGTGCTGCTGCTGTTGCGTCCCTGTGTGTGTGCTGCTGCTGCGTCCCTGTGTGTGTAATAATCAGAGTGTGTGTGTGTGTGCTGCGTCCCTGTGTGTGTATGTGTGTGTGTGTGTGCTGCTGCTGCTGCGCGTCCCTGTGTGTGTAATAATCAGAGAGTGTGTGTGTGCAGCTCTGCTCCCCTGTGTGTGTAATAATCAGAGTGTGTGTGTGTGTGTGTGTGCTGCTGCACTCCCCTGTGTGTGTAATAATCAGAGTGTGTGTGTGTGTGTGCGCTGCTGCGTGTCCCTGTGTGTGTAATAATCAGTGTGTGTGTGTGCGCTGATGCACGTCCCTGTGTGTGTAATAATCAGAGTGTGTGTGTGTAATAATCTGTGTGTGTGTGTGCGCGCTGCTGCACGTCCCTGTGTGTGTAATAATTAGTGTGTGTGTGCTGCTGCGCATCCCTGTGTGTGTAATAATCAGAGTGTGTGTGTGTGTTGCTGCGCATCCCTGTGTGTGTAATAATCAGAGTGTGTGTGTGTGTTGCTGCACATCCCTGTGTGTGTAATAATCAGAGTGTGTGTGTGTGCTGCTGCGCATCCCTGTGTGTAATAATTAGAGTGTGTGTGTGTGTGTGTGCTGCCGCGTGTCCCTGTGTGTGTAATTATCAGAGTGTGTGTGTGTACTGCTGCGCATCCCTGTGTGTGTAATAATTAGAGTGTGTGTGTGTGTGTGTGTGTTGCCGCGTGTCCCTGTGTGTGTAATTATCAGAGTGTGTGTGTGTGTGTGTGTGCTGCTGCGCATCCCTGTGTGTGTAATAATCAGAGTGTGTGTGTGCTGCTGCGCATCCCTGTGTGTAATAATTAGAGTGTGTGTGTGTGTGTGTGCTGCCGCGTGTCCCTGTGTGTGTAATTATCAGAGTGTGTGTGTGTACTGCTGCGCATCCCTGTGTGTGTAATAATTAGAGTGTGTGTGTGTGTGTGTGTGCTGCTGCGCATCCCTGTGTGTGTAATAATCAGAGTGTGTGTGTGCTGCTGCGCATCCCTGTGTGTGTAATAATCAGAGTGTGTGTGTGTGTGTGTGTGTGTGTTGCTGCTGCGCATCCCTGTGTGTGTAATAATCAGAGTGTGTGTGTGTGTGTGTGTGTGTGCTGCTGCGCATCCCTGTGTGTGTAATAATCAGAGTGTGTGTGTGTGTGTGTGTGTGTGTGTGTGTGTGTGTGCACGTGTTCAGTTCCTCCAATAGTAGCTCCAGCAATGCTCCTGATCACAGCTGGTGTTCAGACCAGACCCATGAGTGAACAGATGAGCAGTTTGAGGAGCTGGACCTGAACATGAGAACTGAGTCCGGCTGACACTAGCAGAACACACTCGCGTCACGTCCGCCGTCGCATTGCACCGAGTGTGTGAGATGCCCCAAACACACATTGTTCAGAGATTTATAAAGGCTCTCAGCCGTGTGAAATAATGCGACTCTGACGAACTGTTCTGCTCAGAAGAGACTCTGCCAAGAGAAAGTCACGCCGGATTAACGTCAGTCAGCTGTGGTTGCGTTTCCCAGCTCTAATGCTCTAATAAACGAGTCTTCACAGGTGAACACTGAACTCCTGCTCGTGGCTTCTCACATTCGTTGTTCTTTCCGAGTTTGAGGGATAATCAAAGGCCTATGAGTTCAGATTCCTTCAATTGAGCCACATTTACAAAGTATCCTCTCAGAGCTGACACTCATTCTGGAATAACTTAGTGGAAGTCCTTAAATTAGGAACAGGAGGTACTCTGGGGCCCTTGCTGCAGTGTTAATTTCGTTGACGAATAATTTTCGTCATAATTTTCATCAACGACCTTTTTTCAATGAAAACGAGACGATAACTAAATAAAAACTAGTGTTGGATGACAAAAACTATGAGGAAAATCAACTGTCATTTTCGTCAACAAATAAAAACGAGACGTAAATGTTAGTGAGGGACGATTAGGGAAGAGATGGGGTCAGAACTGATGTCCTGTGTCACAGATGCTGATCTAACCTCTGGAAAACACACGACCTACAGGCTCACACACACACAATCCAGCTCCAGAGCGGCTCAATCAATCAATAACACACACACACACACACACACACACACACACACACACACACACACACACACACACCCAATCCAGCTCCAGAGCGGCTCAATCAATCAATAACACACATTTATGCCAGACCAGTGTTTATGAACTAATGCTGATGAATAATCACAATGTTTACTTTACCATGTTTATATAGTAATGTGTTTTAGACGGTTGTAGCAATGCATATTTTATCTCCTGAACTTGAATGAGCTCCTGCAACTGCAATAGTAAGGCGAGATTTCAAAATAAGAGTCCTTGTGTATTTCCAGCTTGTTTATCATTAAAAGTCACGCATTATATATTTGTTTTTGCTTACACAATAAACTGTATTTAATTTCATTCCCATTTAATTCATATTCAGGAGGAAAGACCAGTATTTGACACATATTCAATAAAGTATCAGGGTTATAATAGTTCACTAAAACCATTTAAAAAATCTTCATTACTTGAAATTAAATGCTAACTGAAATAATAATAAAAAATAAACTTATTTGAAGCTTTAGCTTACCCTGATATGGCCTACTAACTAAAACAGAAATACAGAGTTATAAAAACTATATAGATGTTTTTAAAAAACAAACAAAAAGTGAATTGAGCTCTTTCGTGTATTTTTTATGTCAAAAACAAAATGATGTCAAAATGTCAGTTTAAGTGACAGTAGGTTATGTAACGCTTAAATACTTAATGTATTACAATCTAACTAAACTCATTAGATTTTAAGAGACTAAAACTAGACTAAAACTAAAAACAATTCAGGTGACTAAAATATGACTAAAACTAAATGGCATTTTAGTCAAAAGACTATGACTAAAACTAAATCAAACTTTACTGTCAAAATGAACACTGCCTAACAGAATTATATTTGTGGGCCCTTCGGTGCCACCGATGCGATTGAATATTGTCAGTTCTTGATAATTCGCACACCCAGTATCAATGTTAGTAGTTGTAGCTGTGTTGCTTACTAGTGTTGTAGTACTCGAGACCGGTCTCAAGAGCATTTTTTGATGGTCTTGGTCTTGTCTTGGTCTCAGATTTTATCTCAAGACCAATCAAGACTGCTGGGATATCGCTAAACTGCTGGTGCATTGTCTGATTTAACATCATTAATGTGATTTGAGATAAAACTTACAGCTTAAAATGCAATCAGTAACTTCTGTGTAATGTGATTTCTTGCTGAGCTGCTGGGTTCAGAATCAATGCAGCATTGTCTCAAATGCCCAAAATTAATATAAATGCCCACGAAATTCTTTTTTTTAACATAATTAACATAATTAAGCAATATCGCAAGAGAGCTGTTTTCATGAATATAAGTGTGATTGCAAATGAATGAACGTTCAGTAAACAAGAAGTTAATATTAAATGACATTTTAAACTGTCTCTGCTAATTCGGCAATGTTTTGTTATTAGATGAATCGGCTGCTTTGAACAAATCGGTTGAATAAATGATTTCGTGACTGTTAAATAATCTAAATCTGGACATTATTTATGCAGGTGTAATTGTACCAATTCAGATGCAACTTCTGTGCCGTGAGTTTTATTAGAGGCCAAGCATCGAAGGTTTCTTATTATTATTATTAAATTTTTACCATATCAGCCATTTTAGCTGTTGGCCATTTTGAATTATGTGCTAAAATGCTGTATTTTATGAACACATGAACGGATTGTTATGAAACTCGGAGCCTGAGAAGTTTCAAAACAGCGCCACCTAGTGGATAATTATTTTTTTTTAAATGCTTATAACTTTGGGTGTGATTGACTCATTTTCGTGGGAGTAACTTTTTTTGTCTTGTGAATCCTTGCCGTGTCCAACGATACCAGATTTGCCAGGTTTCGGCGTATGGTTTGTGCAGCGTTGCAATTTAGCGCTTAAAAAATATTAGCTGATATCTTCGAAACCGCTAGTCCGATCGAGACTAAACCAGCGTCAGAAGATCGGAAACATAGGTCGATAGCGAATCGCTTTGATTCAAATGTGAAAATATTGATAGTAAGGGGGAGTAAAATCCAATCAAAGTCAGGTGTCAATCATTTTTTACATGTTTTTTCATATAAATGTCTATAACTCCAAAACGAAATGAGATATTTTCACCAAAATTGACACACACATGTATGGACTCACTCTGAGGGACACATAAAAAAATGGTGGATTTGTGCCTCTTGGTGGCGCTATAATTAAACAAAATATGAAATTGCCTCTATACCACTCAGTGTTTTAATGTGGGGTAATTTTGCTTCAAATGTCTTCTCTCATTTTTTCAGCTGGTCTGCTGCTATCTTCTTTGTTTGCTTCTGTTGCGCTTGGCCCCGGTGTTGCTGCTTGCAGATATATTTGTCAGTGATTTGATTGGTAACAGCGCTATAGTGTCTTACTATTCTAATTGTGTTTATTCATTAGATATAAGACATTTCTCAGACAGTGGATATGGATCTTTTAGATGAATTCTTTTAGACTGGTCTTGATCTGCACTTGGTCTCGTTTTAGGTGGTTTTGACTACAACACTATTGCTTACATCATGTCTGCCTGTCAGGTTTTACACGTTTTTTAATTGCAACATTAGCAAACCCACAAGAGTGCTCCGTAATGTAAGGCTTTGAATATTAACACCTACGTCTCTTATGCTGAATATGCTCACTTTCCCCCAGGATTCTCCGATTCAAAAGAACAGCATTTATCTGAAATGGAAAGCTTTCAAAAAATCCTAAAAACATTGTGCACAACTGTTTTCAACATTATTAATAATCATAAATGTGTGTTGAGAATCAGATCCTCATATGAGAGTGATTAGTGAAGGGTCATGTGACACTGAAGACTGGAGTAATTATGATAAATTCAGCTTTGATCACAGGAATAAATGACACTTTACTATATATTCACATAGAGAACAGATGATCAACATAATAATATTTCAACTGTTTGACCCATTTGTTCCTTTTTTCCCTTTATTTTTCTTTGTACTACGTTTCTCATAAATCGTGATTACCATATGATGTACTACATTACCCATAATCCCCTGATCAAGGTCTATAAATAGACCTCACTTCCTTCCTTTGCTCTTTTGCATTGGTGAGGTGTGTGTGTTTGAATGGACACCCAACCATGTAAGTAATTTATTTTTGGGCAATTGTATGGTTTGAATTTGTTTATATAATTATTTGGATTGAATATATATTGTTAATGTTTATGTATGATTTGTTTGTATGAGTCTGATGATCTTTTTGTATGGTTTGTAGTGACTAAAGACCATCCTGTACATCCTGTCCTTCTGTTAACATCTGTCATGTGAATTTGCTCCTGGTATCTCCATGTGCTTTGGGTTAAGCTCCTGAACTCAATAAATTAAAGACTGCAAAGACTAGAACTTTTCCCAGTGTTTTAATCAGACATGCCACCAAGTTTCTACAGTTCTGACAAACTCTGGGTATTTAACATCTGATATCCAGCAATAACTGTTTTACTGTATTTTTGATCAAAGAAATGCATTGGTGAGCAGAAGAAATGTTGATTTCTTTCAAACATTAAACAGAGCTTTTTTATTTTGGCGGAAATAACATACAATTTTTTGCATTCCATTCGACTGCATAGAAAGAACCTTTTTATTTTCAAAATAAAAATGTCCAAAATGTACACAACATTTAGCAGTTTATTTAGTAATTGTTTAAGGCCATTTTGCGATTTCAATCATCATAAAATAACATGCAGCAAAAAGTCATTTGATGTGCTCTTGGGGGCCTGAAGCGTTCGCTTCTGCCTCGGCTTTAGCCCAAATACTGAACCGCTCAGGTTTTGATGGTCCAGACGCTGAATTACTTGAAATATCTGTTATGTTCTTCATAGGGAAACCCTGTGCAAAAAGAGGACATCTTTGTCGCTGTTAAAACATGTCAGCGATTTCATGGAGATTGAGGTGGGTGACACTAACTAATAATGATCAGTACAGCATTTCATCATTTTGGTCAATGTTCTGCGTGCTTGTCTAATATAACACTCTCTGGGTTTTTCCTGGGTCAAAAATGGTCTTCGGTGGTGGCTGACAGACATGGTCATCCACACACACACACACACACACACCACACAATCACACCCACAATCACACCATCACACACACACCGCACACAACGCACACACCACACACGCCGCACCGCACACACACGCACACAACGCACACAACGCACACCACACACGCCGCACACCACACACCCACACACCACACACACACAACGCACACACAACACACACAGTAAAAAGTACCCTACACGGAAAAAAATGATTCGTTGAGTTTACTAAAAAATTTTATCGTAAGTGGTCGCAATCAATTTATTTTATCTCAATTTAAACAAAAACACATGCAATTCCCATTAAACCAATTTTTTTTTTTTTAAGTAAAATCAAAAAACTAAATTTAAATTTAAACGAGCACAAATTAACTATGCTTAATTTAATCGGGCCATAATCATTTTTTTCAGTGTACCCACGTGATCTGCAAGCGCAATACTGACAATAAATTAAAATTAAATTCAAAGAAACCGTTTGTAATTTTTGCTTATCTAATTTTTATACCTTAATGTTTGTTTTTGTTCCTCATTTTTTACACTATTTACAGATAATTGTTTTGGTAATCATTTTAATATTAAAAAGCAGGCTATATTTAAAAAAATTAACAAATAGCCTATTTTTCTGCCATATACAATTTCATAAAATGATCAGCTACAACTTTGTTCTGGTTTCACCTCCTCAAATGATTTTAGGCTCTTTATTTTACTACACATTGTCCACATAAAGCTGAAAGACTGTGGGTAATTAAAACTAATTCTTACTAACCACTCTTGCTAAATTGGGTAAGCACACTTGTGTTCTGAGTAGATGATTAACCCTCTGGTGCTCTTCCTTTAGGGGTTGCATTGGTCGTCTTCCCGGACACCTAAAAATATAACTTCCTCCACCCCAGTAAAACCAATGCAATTTATTTATCTTCAATAATATTTTTTCTTTTTAATTTATTTTATGGTATTTTTTAATATTTATGCAATAATTAAGGACTATTTTTGCCATTGAAAATTATAAAAAAAAAAAGTTTTTAAATTTTTATTAAAAAAAATATTATTGCAGTATTTCAGGTTAAAATAGAGACTAAGCCTTCAAAATAATGTTTGTGTGTAATCACTAGAGGTCTCTATGTAGAGGCTTGAGAACTCACTAGTTCTCTCTTGAACACATTAAATGATTTTTGGGGGGTGTGTGTGTGGATGTGTCAATATCACACTCTTGATGTTTTAGTGTCACCCCTTCACTGCTGTGTACTTTTTTTCAGCATCGTGGCCGATTTGTAGATTGTACACACAAATATTCGGAGAATTATTGTGTTTTTGCCGATTCCCCATTCATTTCCTGGTTTCGAGTCCAGCTGGTTTCCTATGATCGTCATTTATGAGGGAAGACAATGAACGCTACTTTTTTTTTAACGACCGATTAGCATGCTCGAATCATGACCCCACAATTTTTGTGTTTTTACATACCTAATGCTAGAAAAGTCACCAAGTTTCATATCATTCTGATGAAGCAGTGCTTTTTAACATTTCAAAACAGAACATTTTCCGGTCAGAAATGACCGAAGAGCAGCAGAGGGTTAAACTGATTTGTGAGTTCAGTGTTGGGCAGATCAGTTGTTTTAACCAGTCGTTAAAATGATTCGGTTCAAAGGAGTCAATAGGTCGCGAATCAGACATTAGCATTTACATTAAGTACAAATACTGTATGTGTTAACATCCTCTACTGCATTCAGGTCACATCATGAACTAAACATGACGCCTCAGCTTCCTCATGGCCATCCATACGACAGATGCCATTTACAAATGACGAAACCTTTGCTTGTTATAACTATGCATGACAGCTGGTTTTATTTATTTAAATTAGATAATGAGCAACAGTGTTTTCAGATGGATTGGATCATTCAGTCTTGATTAAAAAGTAAAGTGTGTGTGGTTCAGCGGAGCACAAAAGAGCCCATCAATCCATGCTTCTGGAGGATTACAGATAGACAATAATACAATTACAGGCGTCAGTTGCTTCCCGTCTCAGCCCACACATCTTTAAATGACGGTGAATTGAGTTTATTGATTATAGCCCCACATAGTTCCATCGTGGCTTTGCAGAAACGTTGCACTTTCAAACATTCACAAGCCTCTCTGGTGTCTCTACTGTATAATAGGACAGGTATAAATGCTGTTTTATATTCCGTTTTGCAGCTGGTCAGCTATAATTGCACTGATTTGCATGATTACCGGTAATGTTTAGGGTTTGATTTTATAAACAGCATTAAATGCTACAACATTGTGTGTGTTGTTAAAAAGATATCAGTGCAAATTTGCAGTGGGGTATCTTTACTGTATTAACGTTATGATTTATTGCTTCTGTTACTGCTCCTTCAGATGATGTTATAATGTAATTCTGTATTAAACTGTGTCTTCACAGTTCCTTTAGTTAAACAGACATGGGGAAAAGACGCTGCATCGTTGGAATACTACAGTGACATCACAGATCCGTATATACCCACAATCCACCTGGGAGTCCCTAACACAGGGAGAGGTTTGTCTCTTGATGATTATTTTGGGGCAGGTTCAACAGTTCTCCATCACAGTCTCTTTAATAAGGTTTGTAATCAGTTGCTGCGCTCAGACAAGCATCGACTTGCACAGTCTGGGCTGATACGAGGATATGCTGTGAAAAGAACCATTAGAAGTGGGATTTTTAAAAACCCCCAATTAAAACATTTTTGCATTGTCATAATGTCCTTGTATCGTCTAAGAACATGGCGCACATTGTCTCCACCTGTGACCCCAAACCAGAGACAAGTACAAGTACAATTGAAATGCACTGATCATTCCCGCTTGTCTTTGCAGACATGATGTGTAAAATGTGCCGTGGAGTCTTTTATGGAAAATAGTCCGACGTCAAACTTGGGGAAGGCAGAGCATTTGTTTTATTCATGACTGTGGCGAGCTTAATGGATGGGGCATTGCTTGCCTCAGTCTGTTTATGTGCAGTTGTTAATGGACTTCAGATTAACACGTTTGCTGCCATGACGGAATTAAAAGCCCTTCTTACGATAGACAATTGATGGAAGAATGGATGGATTGGTGCATGGATATATGGATGGATGAGCGGATGAATGGGTGAATGGATGGATTGATGCATGGATATATGGATGGATTGATGCATGGATGGATGGATGAGAGGATGAATGGGTGGATGGATGAATGGATGGATTGATGCATGGATATATGGATGGATGGATGAGCGGATGCATGGATTGATGCATGGATGGATGGATGAGCGGATGAATGGATGGATGGATAGATGCATGGATATATATATGGATGGATGGATGGATGAGCGGATGCATGGATTGATGCATGGATGGATTGATTGATTGATGCATGATGGATGGATGGATTGATGCATGATTGATGGACGGAAGGATGGATTGATGCATGATGGATGGATGGATGCATGGATTGATGCATGGATGCATGGATGGATGGATGCATGGATGGATGGATGCATGATGGATGGATGCATGGATTTGTGCATGATGGATGGATGCATGGATTTGTGCATGATGGATGGATGGATGGATGGATGGATGGATGGATGGGTGGATGGATGGATTGATGCATGGATGGATGGACGGATGGATGATGCATGGATGGATGGATGGATTTATGCATGATAGATGGATTGATGGATGTACGGATGCATGGATGGATTGATGGATGGATGGATGGATTGATGCATGATGGATGGACGGACGGATGGATGGATGGATGGATGGATTGATGCATGATGGATGGATTGATGCATGATGGATGGACGGACGGATGGATGGATGGATGCCTGGATGGATGGATGGATGGATTGATGCATGATGGATGGATTGATGGATGGACGGATGCCTGGATGCCTGGATGGATGGATGGATGGATTGATGCATGATGGATGGACGGATGGATGGATGGATTGATGCATGGATGGATGGATTGATGCATGATGGATGGGCGGACGGACGGACGGACGGACGGATGGATGGATGGATGGATTGATGCATGATGGATGGACGGACGGATGGATGGATGGATGCCTGGATAGATGGATGGATTGATGCATGATGGATGGATTGATGGATGGATGGATGCATGATGGATGCACGGATGGATGGATTGATTGATGCATGGATGGATGGATAGATAGCTCTGTAATTCATGACAGTCGTTGTAATAAGTTTTGATTTGTCATGTTACTTGACTCTCGAACAATAAAGTTTAACCAAACAACCAACCATGATGGTTAACCGACCGACCGACCAACCGTGGGACATTGTTAATTCTTAAAGACTTTAAACACATAGTTTCCCCGACTGCAGCATCGGCCAACTAACTAACCAACTAACTAACCATGATGGTTAACAAACTAACTAACCAACTAACTAACCAATTCACTTACTAACTGTGGGACATTGTTAATTCTTAAAGACTTTAAACACATAGTTTCCCCGACTGCAGCGTCGGCCAACTAACTAACCAACTAACTAACCAACCAACTAACCATGATGGTTAACCAACTAACTAACTAACCAACTCACTAACTAACTGTGGGACATTGTTAATTCTTAAAGACTTTAAACACATAATTTCCCCGACTGCAGCATCGGCCAACTAACTAACCAACTAACTAACCAACCAACTAACCATGATGGTTAACCAACTAACTAACTAACCAACTCACTAACTGTGGGACATTGTTAATTCTTAAAGACTTTAAACACATAATTTCCCCAACTGCAGCATCGGCCAACTAACTAACCAACTAACCATGATGGTTAACCAACTAACTAACCAACTAACTAACCAACTCACTAACTGTGGGACATTGTTAATTCTTAAAGACTGTAAACACACAGGTTCCCCGACTGCAGCATCGGCCAACTAACTAACCAACTAACTAACTAACTAACCAACTAACCATGATGGTTAACCAACTAACTAACCAACTAACTAACCAACTCACTAACTAACTGTGGGACATTGTTAATTCTTAAAGACTGTAAACACAGTTTCCCCGACTGCAGCATCGGCCAACTAACTAACCAACTAACCATGATGGCTAACCAGCTAACTAACCAACTAACTAACCAACTCACTAACTAGCTGTGGGACATTGTTAATTCTTAAAGACTGTAAACACAGTTTCCCCGACTGCAGCGTCGGCCAACTAACTAACTAACTAACCAACTAACCATGATGGTTAACCAACTAACTAACCAACTCACTAACTAACTGTGGGACATTGTTAATTCTTAAAGACTTTAAACACACAGTTTCCCCGACTGCAGCGTCGGCCAACTAACTAACCAACTAACCAACCAACTAACTAACCAACTAACCATGATGGTTAACCAACTAACTAACCAACTCACTAACTAACTGTGGGACATTGTGTGTTTAAAGTCTTTAAGAATTAACAGTTTCCCCGACTGCAGCGTCGGCCAACTAACTAACCAACTAACCAACCAACTAACTAACCAACTCACTAACTAACTGTGGGACATTGTTAATTCTTAAAGACTTTAAACACAGTTTCCCTGACTGCAGCGTCGGCCAGATAACTAACCAACTAACCAACCAACTAAACAACTGTGGGACATTGTTAATTCTTAAAGACTTTAAACACACAGTTTCCCCGACTGCAGCGTCGGCCAACTAACCAACTAACTAACCAACTAACCATGATGGTTAACCAACTAACTAACTAACCAACTCACTAACTAACTGTGGGACATTGTTAATTCTTAAAGAATGTAAACACACAGTTTCCCCGACTGCAGCGTCGGCCAACTAACTAACCAACTAACTAACCAACGCACTCACTAACTAACTAACTGTGGGACATTGTTAATTCTTAAAGACTGTAAACACACAGTTTCCCCGACTGCAGCGTCGGCCTTGAGACACACAGTTTCTCCCTTCTCAAGCTCCTCAGGCTCCTCAGGCTCCTCTCTCTCCAGCAGCCAGAACTCAATCACCTCAGATATCCCGCGTGTGGATCTCCAGGAGCTGAAGTGAGGAAGAGCTGAGGATCGTCTCTGAGGACTCTCAACACCTGTCCCCTAAATTACACTCTGCACACTCTCCGTTTTTGTGTCTCTGCAGCAGAATGAGAAGCGAAACATCTGGGGGAGTGAGCAGTCTTCCCTCGAGTGTGTGTGTGTGTGTAGCGGAGAGCTCAGTCAGCTGTGGTGTGGTAATGCTCTGAACAGATCCAGAGAGTCTGTGTTCTGGAGATTCATTCACTATTTGTTCTGTCCTCTCCCCGTCTCTCAGCCCGTGTCTAGCTGACCTCTTCATTCGCCTGCTCTAGCTTCTCTTTCATCGGTGCTGAAAAGCTTTTGTGCCACCTCTCTTTCTCTCGGTTATACCGTTCTTTTACTCGTCCTCCCAGTGTAACGGTCACTATTAACCTGAACCGGAGTTCTTGGGTGAAAGTCGTACCTCCAGGCGAATTTGCTTTGACAGATCTTTGATGGCCAGAAGGTTAGCCACTGGTTCTGTAGCCCTGTAATGGACCAGGAGTGTGTGTGTGTGTGTAACACCACTGTCAGCGCTGGGTACATTTTCAACCAACACTGGCAAACCTTTAATGGAAGCTCCTGGATTGATTTTATGATTGCCTTTGTGTTCCAATGCATTCCTCAGCAATCTCATCCTGAGAGTGTTCAGAACATCAGAGCTTCAGGATCAGTGTAATATGAAGGAGTGGAAGGGCCAGACATGTTGCATGATGGGCAAACTAGCTCTAGCTCTTTTATTTATAAAGCACATTTAAAAACAGACATTATGCCATTTCGGGGGTGCTAATAAACTGTAAACTTTGTGATAAACTGCGAGCTCTCCCTTTCACCACCCGTAGACTATAATACCCATCAAAATAGGAGTCCTCCTTAGTATGACAGATAATGCAGACCTTAAAGGGTTAGTTCACCCAAAAATGAAAATTATATCATTAATTACTTACCCTCATGTCATTCGACACCCGTCAGACCTCCGTTCATCTTCAGACACAAATGAAGATATTTTAGTGTAAATCTGATGGCTCTGAAAGGCCTCCATTGGCTCAATGCACTTTACACTCTCAAGACCCTTAAAAGACACTAAAGACGTCGATACAAAGTCCATCTCACTACAGTGGCTCTACAATAACTTTATGGAGTGACGAGAATAGTTTTTGTGCGCAAAAAACCCTAAATAACGACTTATATAGTGATGACGATTTCAAAACACGGCCTCATGAAGCTTCGAAGCGTTATGAATCAGTGAGTCGATTCAGCGGTTCAGAGCGTTATGAATCAGCAAGGCCGGACTTACCATTGGGCTTGACTGGGCTGAAGCCCATGGGCCCCGCCCAATAGGGGGCCCCGCCCTTTTACGTTGATTTTTTTCAATAATATGTCAGTCATTTAATTTTTAATTTAAAGTTTGTTGATTGGAAAACGTGCGTGCTTATTGGGCGCGAAAAGGTCCGAAATCCGTTCAAAATAAGGATGCTAATGTCAAGGCTTCTGAACGCCACTACAAACATCAGAAGAGACTCGATTGATGTCAGAGTTCGCTTCGTTTGGATGATGTGAACACGGTCTTCCGAACTCGGGTGCGCACCCGCGAACCGTACCAGAGTCCGCTTAAAAAGGGTGGTCTGGGGTACGGTTCATGTGAACTCCGGTACGGTTCGCTGCTGATGTGAACGCAATCGTACTAAATCGCGGAAGTGAACCGATATTAATTACATATGATTTGATAAAAATGTGTGTTTGTGTTTCACTCATTTTCCTGACGAGCGTGACTGACACACTGCAAGCAGAGAGCTGTAAACCTCATTTCTGCTCGTCTTCAGCATTCTTTAGAGCATTTGCAGTACATTTGGGGCATATAGACGCAAGTGCCATTATGTACTGAAGCTTTAGAATCAAAACCAATGGTTAAAAAACTAAAATATAAAAGTGAGGTGAGCAACGCTATGCATTTCGCCGCCTTCACGCTCGCTGTCGTTACTAAGCAACCGGGTAAACAGCTGCTGCTTTGATGACGCAAACGCACCCGGTTCGGATCCAAATAATACGTTCCAGGCAATCGAACCAAGTGTGAAAGCACCCTAAAACTCATTTGAATGGTGAGTACTTGCCCAGAGAATGGTTGCTCTACCCACCATCCATCGGTTGTGTATTTTGTTTTGCTTGCCGCCTTTTTGGCAAAGGTTGCCGGTCAATCCCTTTTTGAGTCTGGCTATATGTGATGTAGACATACTGTAGGTCAAAGTCAGCCTAACACTTCCTATGTGTATGGAGATGTATACAATATGTCAGCACTTACCAAGAACAGTTTTTTTTTTAAAGATTTATACACTCATAGATTTAGCTATTTATATGAAATACAAATGATTTGTTTTTCAATATGGTTTCCAGGTAAATAAGTGTTTTATTCTCATTCTGACCAAGACATTTGTGCATTGCAATAAACACATGATCACTTTGAACTTTTTTAATCATTATTTATTTATTTATTGGAAAACTTTTTCAAGCTTCAATCAGTGGTCATATAAATAAATTATCACGTTTTGTATTTTTTTTGTATTTTTTTTTTTACATGTAACACTTTATACTGTACCAGTCACCTTTTGAAATTAGCTTTGCACTTCAAATAACGATTGGATCGATTATATTGTTACGCCACCAGATGGCGACAAATTACTTTTAAAAAACATTGGTCATTGAATCGTTCATTCAGGAGATTGGTTCAAAGATGCTGATTCATCTATGAAACGATTGTATTTGATTGAGGAATTTAATCATTCATTCAAACCCAAGTTTTTTTTAAATAAATAATTCAGATTAATTAAACATTTTTATAGACTTCAGCAATTAACATAAATTATGTTATTTTGTTTAGTTGTTTGTTCAGAATCGTGATCTCTATTTTTATTCTCAGTTTATCCAGAATTGTGTTGCTCTAATACATAGCTTGTGTATCATTTTGTTCTATTTAAAGTAATGTATAGAAGGTAGGGCCCGAAAGTGACTCAAGCCCAGCGGCCCCCACCACCCTAAGTCCTGCCCAGTGAATCAGTGAGTCGATTCAGCGGTTCAGAGCGTTATGAATCAGTGAGTCGATTCAGCGGTTCAGAGCGTTATGAATCAGTGAGTCGATTCAGCGGTTCAGAGCGTTATGAATCAGTGAGTCGAATGAGCAGTTTGAATCGCCAAATTTCAGCAGTTTGGCGGTTTGACACGCGATCCGAATCATGATTCGACTCACCGATTCATAACTCTCTGAACCGCTGAATCGACTCACTGATTCATAACGCTTCGAAGCTTCATGAGGCCGTGTTTTGAAATCGTCATCACTATATAAGTCGTTATTTAGGGTTCTTTGCGCACAAAAACTATTCTGGTCGCTTCATAAAGTTATTGTAGAGCCGCTGTAGTGAGATGGACTTTGTAACGACGTCTTTAGTGACTTTTAAGGGTCTTGAGAGTGTAAAGTGCATTGAGCCAATGGAGGCCTTTCAGAGCATCAGATTTACACTAAAATATCTTCATTTGTGTCTGAAGATGAACGGAGGTCTGACGGGTGTCCAACCACATGAGGGGAAGTAATTAATGACAGAATTTACATTTTTGGGTGAAGTAACCCTTTAAGCATATCTAAACTCACAGAACTGTATGTGTTTTTGACCTACACTGTAAACGTTATATGATGTGAGAACCGTTAGTAATTTCGGATTGTATGTTAGCAGGGAATCACTAACTTTAATCGTAACTTATTTAATGAGAGTATGACCACCAGAAAATCCTCTCAGGACACCTGGAGTCAGTGTTAGGTCCCCAGACACATCGTTTTACCATTTTTGTAGCATAAACACCATCAAACGGATGACAGCTTCGGATTTGCCAATGTTTCTCTATGGTTCTGACACCTAAAGATGTCCGAGTTCCGGTCCCAGCGCAACTGATACTCAACTGCCATTGGCTCATCTGCGTTCGAGGGGAGGGGCTTACCGATAGGTCAATTCATGGACTGGCCACTAGAGAGCGGCTCCAGAAGGAGCAGAATCTCATTGAGCTCATGTTAAAATGCCCAACTTTACAGCAGAAGAACACGTTTACCATAGATATACATAATAAAGGCTAGATGTCTCGTCCACGCTGCTGGCCAATGGAGGTCGACGTCTGCACCTGGCGGCCATCTTGTCACAGTCAGCTCGCTCACTCATTGTGTTTTAATGGTGCATGCACTTTTTAAATAACCATAACTTGCTCAATTTTCTACCAATTTTCAAACGGTTTGGTTTGTTATAAACGTCAGAGATGTAGTTACGACACTGCAGACTTATGAAAAATTATTCATAATTTGTTCAAGCATCCATAATTATAGCCATGTTAATAACATTTGTAAGAAACCAAACCATTTGTAAATCTGTCAAGATTTCAGCGAGATAAGAGTATTTGTGTTCATGCAGATCATCAGGAGCCACAGAACCCTGCCTGTGACAAGATGGCCGCCAGTGATGACGTTAGAGACCCCGCCCGTAAGACATCGAGCCTTTATTATGGATATCTATGATGTTTACAGTCTGGGACAAACTGTGCTTTTGGTCTATATGGCTAATTTTGCCCTTCATGACGACTGTGAGGAGGGTGGATTGTTTTATAACTCATCCGTTTAAACTATATTAAGCCTTAAAGTTCTGCATAATTAAGGGCGTGGCCACTTGAGTGACAGGTGGATTGCCACTATGGTCAAGCTAGGTGGGTGTGGTTTCAGCAATCAGGCACCTCAGCTCCGCCCACGTCCCGCCTCTTTGCCCATTTTCAGTTATCCGGAAGTGGCGCGTGGTGACAAGATGGCGATGGCCGGCTTTTAGGCTTCAAAAATGCTCTTCGGAAACCTCCATTTTTTTTTTTCACAGTCTATGGTCACGAGGTGTTAAACATCGGCGATAAACGCACATGATAATTGTCCCAATGTGAACAAGCCTTTAGTCTTCCAAGTTTGACCTTGTTCCTGCTCCACTCTATAGCACCTATGCTAATCTTTACTGCTATAGAGACAGAGCGACACGCGTCATAATCTGAAGGCCACGCCCACCGGGGGGAAAACAATCGAACGCTCTCCATTGACTTTGCATTGCGTGAGGCTGCCTCCTTGTCATTTCGGACTTATAAAAAAAAACAGAACAATGTCTAAAAGCTGATATGTGACAAAGTGCACAGCAAACAAGCTAAACAAAACCCACAGCCAAAAACCCAGACGTTTTTATAAGCTATTGACCCAAAAAACGAGCGTTTAAGGACAAAAAAGTGGAAACAGGCCATTGAGACAGAGCGCGACGGGTCATATTACACTGAGAACTACACACTAGAGGGGAACGTCATCAGCGACAGGAAATATAATATACGGACATTTGGATATTTGAATTAACAGTGACAAAATGTTTACTGCACACATAGACATATTGAGGCACACTGAGTGTCAGAATCCCAAAATGTCCCCATTCTTCTGTTGAAGCTTCACTTCGTATTGCCTGTATCCACTTTTATCTCCTTAAACGCTCGTTTTTTTGGGTCGACAGTTTTTAAAAACTTATTTCTGTGTTTTTTAGCTTGTTTGTTGTACACCTTGTCACATATCAGCTTGTTCAGTTTTTTGTTATAAGTCAGAAATGACACTGAGGCAGCCTCACGCAATGCAAAGTCAATGGAGAGCGTTGGATTGTTTTCCTCCCCGGTGTGGGCGTGGCCTAAATACGCTCTGTCTCTATTGGTGAATGTTATGTCATCTAATTAATATTCATGAGCCATAAGGTTTAAAAGGGCCCAGCTCCCTACTTTTCAGATAGTTAATGCACCACCTGGTTATTACTGAATAAGATGCAGGTTTTTGCAGGTCTCCTTGTTTATGTCTGTTCTTGGACAGAACATAAAGATAGATAAGAGTTTTATGTCTCCAATTCAGTCCATTTTTCTTCTTCTTTATGGCAACAGGAACACAGTCCAGAGGCTTGTCTAGATGAGTTATGAGTTGTGCTTGTGTTTACAGGGCACTGTGCGAAAACATTAGCCATCCTGAGGAGGTTTGTTACTCATAGTGGATGACGACAAAATGATCAGGTGAATTTCTTTCAAGTCTATCCTCAGACTTGGTTTACTAGAGATGAACAAAAAAGATGCATTAAGATGTAAGACGTATGTAATCTTGAATCTAAAAGAAGTCTATCTCACAGAATGATAATCCAGCAGTCTGGCACAAACCTGAAAATCAAGAACGCCCACACAAACATACCCGCATTGTGTGGCAAGGGAACATAAGGTCACGCTGATGAAATCTGAGCAAAATTTGCACCGGAATGAACATGGCTGTGAAGTCTCTGTTAAATGTGTTTACAAATCACACCCATAGATATTCCAGCGCCTTTAAAGCTCAAGGAGAGAGGAAAACCAGGGCATTTCACGCCATTTAAAGGCTTGGGAATATCCAGGTGTCAATTTAAAAAACATTCTCTTGTGAAATGATGGTTTCTCTCCCGAGACAATACAGTGGGACAGATTTAATCAAAATATTCAATACACCATAAAACTTTATTACATACACTATATTGCCAAAAGTATTGGGAAAAGCTCTAGGCCTGTGTTCGCTTCTACACACATTAGTGAGAGAATGGGCCGCTCTCAGGAGCTCAGAGAACTCAAGCGTGGGGCCGTGATCGGTGGACACCTGTGCAATAAGACCAAATATTACACTAAATATTCCACGCTCAACTGTTAGTGGGATTATAACAAATTGGGACAACAGCAACTCAGGCACAAAGAGCGGGGTCAGCGCATGCTGAGGGTCACAGAGCGGGGTCAGCGCATGCTGAGGGTCACAGAGCGGGGTCAGCACATGCTGAGGGTCACAGAGCGGGGTCAGAGCATGCTGAGGGTCA
>JARQWZ010001614.1:285000-315862 GCA_033150135.1 Gobio occitaniae
CCCCTAAACCTACCCATCACACACACACACACACACACACACACACACACACACACACACACACACTGCCACTACCCCTAAACCTACCCATCACACACACACACACACACACACACACACACACACACACACACACACACTGCCCCTGCCCCTGCCCCTAAACCTACCCATCACACACACACACACACACACACACACACACACACACACACACACTGCCACTGCCCCTAAACCTACCCATCACACACACACACACACACACACTGCCACTGCCCCTAAACCTACCCATCACACACACACACACACACACACACACACTGCCCCTGCCCCTAAACCTACCCATCACACACACACACACACACACACACACACACACACTGCCCCTGCCCCTAAACCTACCCATCACACACACACACACACACACACACACACACACACACACACTGCCCCTGCCCCTAAACCTACCCATCACACACACACACACACACACACACACACACACTGCCCCTGCCCCTAAACCTACCCATCACACACACACACACACACACACACACACACACACACACACACACACACACACACACACACACTGCCCCTAAACCTACCCATCACAGGAGACTGTGCAGTTCACTTTCTGTGAAAAAAAAACGAATTCTGTGATTTATAAGCATTTTGAAAAGTGAGGACATGGGGAACGTCCTCATATTTCTCCCTCTTTTTGTAATACCCATGTCATTATACACATTTGTGTCCTGATATTTCACAAAAACATGCCCCCACACACACACACACACACACACATCCTCAAAGCCCGTGTTCTGTGCCGCTCTACTGTAGCAAAGACACAAATAAAAGGAGATTTTTTTCTTCATTGTTGGCGTACTTTCCCACATGAAAAAATACTATAGTATATTACAGTAAAATTACTCAACTTACCAACATTTTTCCGCTACAGCACATTCACGTTCGATGTGGATGCACTCATTATACAGCTGATCAAAAAATTAAACCATCGCGCGAATTATTCGCGCGTCAAAATCGCGTCCAGTGTGAAACGACCTTTAGTTCTGAAAAAACAGAGATTCTAATTATTGGACTAAAAACCTTTGCACGTAGTAACCTAGAACTGTCTGATGCTGCATTCACACCAAACGCGAATAGAGCGTCAAAATCGCGTCTAGTTGGACGCTTGAACATTTTGAATCCATTCGCGTGTATAAATCGAGCGTTTGAAGTGAAATAGACGCGCGTTCAAGACGCACCAGGAGAAATATGTCATAAAACATCACTCTGCCTCTTTTCATTTTCATTAAGACTATATATTAAACATTAATAGCCACACAAATGTGGTCCAGGCAACGCCTACATTATCTTCACTGCATGTGTATTTAAATATCCTAAAAAATAAAGTTATGAAACTTCACTTTGCCCTCAGTCAAAATGATTTGGCAGACAACAAATGATCAAAGATCAGCCGTTATATCCACACAAAATGAATTATATCTCATGTTCATCACGTCACTTCACCACGTGACAGCAGCGAGCAGGCTCCTGATTGGTTAACGCGGCGCAAATTGACAGCAAAGTAAAAAAAAATCAACTCGGGCGGCAGACGCGAATTCGCTTCAAACGCGTGAATGCACAAAAACCACCATTAGCGCGTTACGCGCATATCGTGCAAGGCGCTCAATTTGCGTCAAATTCGCGTCATTCGCACGAACTGGACGCGCGAATGAGGTGAAAGCGTGTCCATCGCGCCGCAGGACTTCCAGATGCCCGCCAACGCGCCTTTCCGTTGACTTAACATTGAAATAACTCGCTCCAGGCGCTCTATTCGCGTTTGGTGTGAACGCAACATAACACGGAAAGGCCACACCAAGGTCCGAACCAAAGTTCATGTTGAGATACATTTTATACATTCTGTTAGTTTTGGTTTGGTTTCACATTGCAATTATGCGAGCGCACTAAAGAACTGCACATGACACAATTATGTCCTGTCATCGTCATCTCTGTGGGCGGCATCTGGACATTGATTGTTTTGTAAACAGACGTGCGTCTGACGTCAGTGTCATTGACAAGAATGAATGAACGGACGCATATCGTTGCCACTAGTGAACAGTGCGCATTGCTTGACTATTTCTTTTCGTTTCGAATTGTTTCGTTTAAAAGTAGACATTTCAAGCTTTCTATACAGTGTTTATTTTGTGTATCTGCCTTGTTTCTTTTTATGCTTTTGTTTATATGCACTTTGTCTTATTGTACAGCACTTTGGCGTAACTCTGTTACATTTTAAATGTGCTATAAGTAAAACTTGACTTGACTTGACTATACACATATTTCTCATGTCTGTGAGGCTGAGTTTGGGTTTATTTATGAGATGTGTTCAAGAGCAATCGTGATCGCTCCGACGCCTCCATATCACGATTATTGTCTGCTATAGCCGATTTGCTTATTTATGAAATCCGGGCGATTGGCTGATGAAACATTGATTAAAATTAAGATACAATTTATACAAAACGAAATTTACTTTAAAGAAAGGCTTTCTACAAAACAAAACTTAATGAAGTGGTCAAAATCATTTATGTCTTCTGACATATTGCGCATCTTTTCACTTTTCATAATCAATATAGCCGAGATGAAATTTAAAAATAACATTATAATATTTAAACATAAACAGGAACTTCCTGTAAATGCTCTGAAAGTACGAACCGTACAGAAAATGCTTTCACACTAGAAACGAACCGAACCTTTGTTCAGTTTGATCCGCACTGAGACGACCTCTTTTCGTCAGACTAAATTTCGTCTGTTTGGTCCGGACCGTGGTCAGGGGAGGTTTCACATCTGTAGTTTTGATTCAGACCAAACCGAAAAGTCAGAAAATCCGGACTTGCGTTCATGAGCTCAAGGCTAGATTATTGTAATGCTCTACTGGGTGGTTGCCCTGCTCGCCTAATAAATAAACTCCAGGTGGTCCAAAACGCAGCAGCTCCAGTTCTTACTAGAACCAGGAAGTATGACCATATTAGCCGGTTCTGTCAACACTGCACTGGCTCCCTATTAAACATCGCAGACATTTTAAAATCTTGCTTATTACTTACAAAGCACTAAATGGTTTAGCTCCAATACTTGAGCGAGCTCTGAACACATTATACTCCATCACGTCTACTGTGCTTTCTAAACTTTGGCTAGCTGATCATACCGAGAATATCCAAATCAACTGCAGGTGGTCAATCCTTTATTTAGCTCCTAAACTCTGGAATAGTCTTCCTAACATTGTTCGGGAAGCAGACACACTCTGTCAGTTTAAATCTAGACTAAAAACACATTTCTTTACTATGGCAAACACATAAAACATTATTAATTTATATGATTTAAATCAGTTAAATGATTGTTAGGCTGCATTAACCAGGTCAGCCGGAACCGGGAACACTTCCCATAACACCTGATGTACTCGTGACATCATCAGAAGAAAGCATCTACGCTAATGATAGTCTCTCTGTTTATCCCGAGGTTTACTGTAGTCAGCCGGATCCAGATCAGATGCTGGACCTGCGCTAGACACGACCAGCTCATCCCTGAAGTCTCAGAGAGACTGTGACCGTTAGACTACAGATAAAAACATTATCAAAATGAGCGGAAACGACTTAAAATGCTGTATTATGCATGCCAGACAAGTCATTTGGCGGCCATTTTGTAAAGAAAAACCACATGCCTGCGCACATACGTACTGAAACACGCTTGCCTATAGACTGAACATGTGATGTTTACGTCCTCGTTCTCACAGATTCACCTTTTTTGAAGTTTACACGAAGATGATAACGGTATCGTTTCAAAACTATTTCAAAGTTTGCGTTCTCAAGCCACCAAACACTGTTGCCATGCAAATGAACGGCCAGAACGCATTACAAGTTTGCTATTTTAGTTGAAAATGGTGTTGTGTAAACGGCCCTCAAGTAAATAACTAATGATTTTCTCACAACGGAAATTAGTCAATCAAAAACTCACTTCAGCTGGATAATAACTTGTTTCTAGAGGTGATGTTCAGCCAAAACAAACTCTCTTCCATTCATTTCCTAATATCTCTGTAAAGCTGCTTTGAAACCATCTATATTGTCAAAAGCACTTTATAAAAGAAGGTGACTTGACTTGACAATGAAAGTAAATACCCAGATAGCAAGCAATGTTAATGTGTCAACTTTAACCGCATTGAATCAACATCACTTTTGCACCTCCAATTAATGTTTGAAAAAATGTTGAAATTTCATCCAAAAATCAATGCTAATGGCATTGAATCAATGTAATGGTGGTTCAACATCATGCTTGCACTCACAGATAATGAAACCCAGCAACTACTACAACTGACTTAAAGCCACACAGCCTGCAATCAGCTGCAAATAAAAGAAGACAATAAATCTCTCAAGATCTCAGTAGAGGAGGATTAAGCAAAGGCACAAACAGCATTACCAGCTTCTCTTATTACTAACCAGACCGACGTTACCTCTGTCATTCATCTACGCAAGTTCTTTTTAAAAATTAACAGAGGTTTAGATGTTGATGATTTATTGAAAATCACCATTATGGTGATCAGGGTTTCATTTAGTTAGGCAGTTTGACTCTCTGCTTTTTATGTGAGTTTGTGGTCTTTTTAACAGTGTTAACCAAATCACATTTGTTGCAAAGGAAGCCAGAAACAAAGATTATCAGGTGATATAGATTTCAGTATCATAAAGTAGAACAATTCACTACTAATCTTATCCCTGACCAAAATTCAATTCAAATTTATTTGTATAGCGCTTTTCACGATACATATCGTTTCAAAGCAGCTTCACAGAAAGTGCATCTACATTACAATTTTAATTGATTTGTACATGTTATGCATTTCAGAAATGCACATATACAAAGCACACAAATTAGCTATCTATTATTAATCAATATAATAACTATGGCACAGAAATAAGTGTTGTATTCTTATCAACCAAAAGTGGTTATTTGTTATAGATTATATTCACCAACAATACTTTCTTGCAACAGATCAGACATTCTGATTTTTGATTTTTAAATACATTGGGGAATTGTTTTGACACACACAGACATATGCATCTCAACAATGGTAACAAAATGCTGGGTTAAAAATAACCCAAGTTGGGGTGAAAACGGACTAACCCAGCATTTGGGTTGTTTAAACCCAGCGGTTGGGTGAAATGTTTGCTTAAAGCAACCCAATTGCTGGGTTAAAACAACCCAATTGCTTGGTTAGTCCATTTTAAACCCAACTTGGTTTGTTTTTAACCCAGCATTTTTCAGAGTGTACTTCATGATTTTTATACTATGTTGCTCCTAGCATTGCGGTAATGTCTGATCTGTTGCAAGAATCTGTTGTGATCTTGAGAGATTTATTGTCGTCTTTTATTTGCAGCTGATTTCTGGCTGTGTGGTTGTTGTGTTTCATTTTCTGAGAGTGCAAGCATGTTGTTGAACCACCATCACAAGGGTGCGTGTCTTTTGAAGCCAAATGAGATTTGATGATCTTACTGACCCCATTTTGAACGGCCAGTGTCGTCCACTTTTGTGTTCCACATAAGAAAGAAGCCATATGGGTTTCGAACAGTGTTAATCAAAGGATGACAGAATGTTAATTTCTGGATCAACTATCCCTTTAAAAAGCTACAATTATATCTAAAAGACAAGAAAATTGTACATGTACATAATTTGTGAATCGTTCAGGGTAACATCTGAGAAACGATTATAAATTGACAGATGTGTCTTTATAAATTAAGGTTTTCATGTGTATGCTGAGCTGTGTGAAACCGCTGGTATAATCCATGGTCTCCTTTCTGACCACAGGCCCGACCGGATGATTATGTGAAAGAACTTCTGGCACGCCAGAGCCCGATCTCCTTCCACAAACACTGGAACATCAACCCGGTGGCCGTCTACCAGCAATGGCTTCTGACAAGACCACAGCAGAGAGGAGCTGTAGATGAGTGAGTGAGTGTGTGTGTGTGTGTTTTAATCATTTGATACTCTAGAAAATGTAAAGAGTTTAATGCTTTTTCAATTGTTCAGCTGTAGCTAGTTTGTAATGTTGCTATTTGAGAACACAAAGTCCACAAAGGGAGATATTTTATTGAACAGAATCCACTTGGACTAACCCAGCAATTGGGTTGCTTTAACCCAGTGGTTGGTTCAAATGTTTGCTTAAAACAGCCCAATCGCTGGGTTGATGATAACAGCATCGTTTTCAAAAACTTAAAGTGATTGAGTTTGTGTTTTCAGGCTCTCGAAACGTTGTTGTGTAAGTGAACGGCCAAAACGCATACAAAGATTTCAGTTTTTAGTTGAAAATGGTGTTGTGTAAACGCCCTTAGACATTCAAATGCATTCTACTATGGTATTATGCAGATTGTGTTTGATTTGATCATTGAAATTAAAGCTGCTTAACTTGTTTACTCTCTTATTGAGAGTTAAATCTATAAAACATCACTTTATCTGCTTTACAACAATAAAGAAAACTGAGATACTTACGCTAAATAGCCAAAAGTGTTGTGACACCTGCCTCTTCTGGGAAGGCTTTCCTCAAGGTTTAGGAGTGTGTTTATGGGGATTCTTCATTTGTGATGTTGGACGAGAAGGCCTGGCTCTCAGTCTCCGCCTTAATTCATCCCAAAGCTGTTCTATCGGGTTGAGGTCAGGGCTCAAGTTCCTCCACACCAAACTCACTCATCCGTGTCTTTATGGAGACGCTTTGAGCACTGGAGCAGTCATGCTGGGACAGGAAGGGGCCGTCCCCAAACTGGGCCCACAAAGTCTGGAGCAGGAAATTGTCCAAAATGTCTTGGTGAAGCATTAAGAGTTCTATTCACTGGAACTAACCCCTGAAAAACAACCCCACCCCATAATCCCCCCTCCACCAAACTTTACACTTGGCACAATGCAGTCAGGCAAGTCCCGTTCTCCTGGCAACCGCCAAACCCAGACTCGTCCATGGGATTGTCAGACAGAGAAGCGTGATTGGTCACTCAGAGAACACGTCTCCACTGCTCTAGAGTCCAGTGGCGGCGCGCTTTACCCCACTGCATCCCACGCTTTGCATTGCACTAAGGCTTGCATGAGCTGCTCGGCCATGGAAACTGTGACCCTCAGCATGTGCTGACCCCGCTCTGTGACCCTCAGCATGTGCTGACCCCGCTCTGTGACCCTCAGCATGTGCTGACCCCGCTCTGTGACCCTCAGCATGCGCTGACCCCTCTCTGTGACCCTCAGCATGTGCTGACCCCGCTCTGTGACCCTCAGCATGTGCTGACCCCGCTCTGTGACCCTCAGCATGCTCTGACCCCGCTCTGTGACCCTCAGCATGCGCTGACCCCGCTCTGTGACCCCCAGCATGCGCTGACCCCGCTCTGTGACCCTCAGCATGCGCTGACCCCGCTCTGTGACCCCCAGCATGCGCTGACCCCGCTCTGTGACCCTCAGCATGCGCTGACCCCGCTCTTTGTGGCTGAGTTGCTGTTGTTCCCAATCGCTTCCACTTTGTTATAATCCCACTATCAGTTGAGTGTGGAATATTTAGTAGTGAAGATGGTCTTATTGCACAGGTGTCCACCGATCACGGCCCCACGCTTGAGTTCTCTGAGCTCCTGAGAGCGGCCCATTCTCTCACTAATGTGTGTAGAAGCGAACACACACACACTCACACACGCTCCTGAGAGCAGCCCATTCTCTCACTAATGTGTGTAGAAGCGAACACACACACACACACACACACACACACACATACACACACGCTCCTGAGAGCGGCCCATTCTCTCACTAATGTGTGTAGAAGCGTCTGCAGGCCTAGAGCTTGATTTATAAATCCTGTGGCCATGAAGGGATTGAACATCTGTACTCCGGCACAATACTTTTGGCAATATAGTGTATATGCACCATTTACAACATGACATATTTTGCTGTTTGCTGTCTCTATGCATGTGTGTATAGGCAGTGATTTAAGACCTTTTAGACTACCGTAAAACACAGAAATGTATCTGTCAATGCATGCACAGAAGAAGCTGTATCACTGAAATACAGAAAGAAACTGGCCTTCTCTTGAAGAGGTTATGACTGTTACAGGACGAAGCGTTTATAAGCGTGCTGAAATGCAATAAACAAGTTGCCCACAGACATAATATCCCATGAATATGGTTTAGAGAGTGGTCACATTTGATACGTTACAGATACCGTTTTGACAAATTATACGTCTTGGGATTTTGTTTTGTGGTTTTATGCTTTCATTGCAGTTTCCCAGAGCTGTATTTGGGAGCCTTTCTTGTAGTTGTCTCTAAATGTTTTCTCCTATCAATTTTAATATGTAAACATCCAAAAAAGCCCTTCTAAAGAGACCGTGTTTCTAACTCTGTGCTGTCCACACTGCATTAGCTTCCTCTTTCTGAACGCTTGGAATGCTCTTCTAGAATCTGTTGTTCATCTTTTTGATGATTTGGTATTAAACTCACTTGTACGAGGAGACTTTCTATTCACTTGTGATTTGCTTTATTTATCGTTCCTGCCTTGCGTTCTTTACTCAAGAATACACACTGACAGGGTCAAAGGTACGGCCAAGAATTTGAGCAGCAATTCGTCTTTTGGTCCGGTGTGTTGTCCGTCCGACCACCCTTTTTATTTTTTTAAATCACTGACAAGCTGCAAGAAGACAATGTGGAGTTGTTTCCCAGAACCTTCTCGGGCATCTCGAGGCTTAATACTGAACTTCCCTGTTTGGCTGAATGAGACGTCTTCGCTCAGAGATCATCGTTTGGCTGGTCATGGCGAATCTCTCGACATAAAGAATAGTCCTCATTGTGTTTTTCAGTGCCAGATAATTGACAGCAGAAAGACTGAGCGATGAAAAAGAACAGCAACACTGGAACAGAGTAGAAAACAATTTAGGGAACTTTCAAAGCCCAGTGGAAGTTACGGAGAAAAACAAGAAATAGATAGCATCGCAGTTAAACGCTTAAAGACCCTCCAGGCGCATTTAGTATTTTTTTCTCTTTAGAAATGGGATGAAATTTATTACTGTTAAAACATGATGTATTTTCCCCCTGGACTTCTAACAAGCTCTGGAGTGAAGACATGAGCTCTGTTCCAAACTCCAGTGAGCCGAGTCTACCGTCCACATAGGGAGCGAACAAACCAATGCATTTAGCATTTTTATGACATTTTATTACACTATTTGTAATTGTGTATTAGTTTATCAAACCTTTTTAATTAGATGTGTGACCAGAAATATGAATGTGTAAGATAAGGATTCAATATTAAAGTTGGTTAATGCATTTCATCTAACAATGAACCATACATTTGTTACAGTATAAATCTTTGTTGACGTTAGTTTCCTGGGGTGCACTTATAATGTTAGCATGATTTTTACATCAAAAATTGTCATATTTAGAAATAAAAGCATTTTTCCTACCCTGATTTTAGCCCTGTTTGAAGGGGCATGTCTGCTGTGAGACTTCAGTGTAAACGCCCACTGCCAACAAACATCAGCAATACTTCACTGCAGACGAATCAGCATGTTCAAAACTTCCACAACATCATCAGTAGATATCAAACGATCTGTAACAATGCAATACTATCACATATAAAACACATGTTTTACTCACACAAGTGTTGCAGCGTTCCTGTCGGATCCAGAAGCACAGCGTTGCGTTTTAATCTCAATCTGTCTGCAAATTCAGTCTCGACCTGTGTCTTGTTTACAAATGAATCCGCGGTTAAATTAAGCGAACAAACGCCCAGTGTCTTCCCCACATGAGCTGGATCTTCATTAAAAATAAAGTTCAATCACACATTCCCAATATTAGAATCTGAAGGAAGCTTATGCACGACTGTATTCTTCCACAACCAGGCACAGCGCAATATCTTGCTCTCTTCGGCATGTTTATTGCTCGTTAGCGCGATCCCTTTAGCTCCTCGAGTCGTGGGCGGGGCTACTCTTCTGTTGAGGCGGTGCTTCACCACACGATGACTTCAAGGTGTGGCATATTCTGAGATCTCTCGTTTGCTGGGTCTGGTTTCAATAAAAGCTTTTCTTTGACTAACAAGGAAGTTTTCAGCTCCGAAACTTACAGGATATTCTTATATTACGATGAATTTTTATATATCAAAGGCTCAACGGAAAGTTGATTTCTCAATTTATGAGCCCTTTAAAATGGATTCATTCTATAATGTTGAAGTTACATGAACAAATTATGTTTGTTTAACTTAATTTATTTTATTTATGTGGGACCGATGTACACAATTGAATCACTTTTTTTTCCCCGGTGTTCAACTCTTTTTTTTTTTTTTTTTTTTTTTTTTGCCCATTAGATTGCCTGGATCTTTTTTAAATGCACACTTTGAGTCCACTGAGCGACACTACCATAGTTATTTGGTGCATTCAAGGCGCATTGATTTTAGCATTATATTTTGGTGCGTTCCTCTTGGAAAGTTCGTATTTACGAGTTGAGTAGTCTTGTTTGCGACGTCAAGTGTTCAACCTTCTCTTAATGTACTACGCAATAAAATACAGTAAGGTTTTTAAACTCCAATTCTAGAAAATTAAGAACAAAGAATGTGCCTCAGGATTTAAAAAAAAATTTTTTGAAGCCACTGTAAACTTTATCATTACATATTATATTGTTATATTACAATATTATTATATTTTGTGCAGGGAATTTATTTTTGTAAATAAAAAAGCCTGACAATGTCATCGCTAAATACCTATAAATATTGTGGTATTCTGACACGTTTCTCACTGACGCGCCCCAATTCGTAAAGATCAGGGCTTAAAGAAAGTAGCAACCCTTCCTATCGTTTTTACGACTTTGTGGTGGCATTCATGAATCATTACATATCAGAAATCACAGGTCTCAGATCAGGCATTAGAATGAACACGGTTACTCACATGTTGTGACGTTACTGTCGAGTCGATATCGTAAAAGTCTGCGGCGAAACTGCGACTAATTTCCCAAAGAATCCACAGTGAAATGTAGCGAACACAAATAAATAATGCTCAACTGAGACGTTCACATTGTTGAGAATAAATCAGCTCATTCCTAGCATTAGGATCCTTTGGAAGGTCATGTTTTTTTTAGTCAGTTCGTCTCTCCTCGTCATCTCACTAACACTCCAGTGGGCGGGGCCAAAGCTGTGATGATGAAGTGGGCGTTGATCTTCTTCTGCAGAGGCGCTCTTTCACCATCTATTATAGGCTCATCCACAACGAGTCCATCTCTGGGCTCGGGTGCAAGAAAAGCTGTTTTTGGACTAACAAGGAAATTTGTAGTGAACTATATTTAGAACGATTTATCGTTATAGTTAATGCTGCAGAAAATACATTATGTATTATTTCTATATTTTGATTAATTCAAGGATCTATCTGTCATTCACTTAATATTAATCGTATTATTAATTCATATAGCCACCAACCTCTTCTTGAGGTCTGTGTTTAATGCATGGGCCACCATCTGTGTGTTTTGTTTTTTTGTGAAATAAATAAAATGCTTGTAAATTGTCATGGGATGGCCTCTGCGTTCCTCTGAAGAAGGGAACATTTAAACCATTGTGACTCCCCTGAAGACAGAAGATCTTGCTCTGATACCTTGGCAGCATTTCATAGGGTTCGTTTGGCAACACTGTGTTCTTTCACTGAAGTTTGACAGTGTCTCTTTTTCTTTTGAAACTAGATTATTGTTGAACATTGTTGTACCAATTGCTAGGAGGACGTATACATGCATCCACTTTGACACTGTATTAGCAAATGTCCATTTGATGTTCTAGCAGACCCTGAATCGTGAATATGGTGGTTGAGTGAAGCCAGGGAAAGGTGGTCAAAGAAGCTTATAGAAAATAGTGTGTGTGTCCTGGGTGTCAATCAGGATTTGAGCTTATAAGTGACTCGCAGCAAGAGCTGAACTCCGTTTCACTTGAATAAAACATGACAAAAGTTATTACAAGGCAAAACTCCCCGAACGGATCTCTTGCTGAGATTCCTGCTGATTTAACGCAAATGGCTCTTTGGGGTTTTGCCTGTTTTCAAGCTTTTTGGGTTTCTGTCTATAGATAATACAATCATTTCCCAAGTAGAGTAGAACAGCGGATTAAAAGCCTTAGGATTCAGCTGTTTTAACTTCACTTAATTGAATCGATCCTATCAAATAGCAAATCTTTTCATGTGTTTTTATTTGAGTTCATGCAGCACAAAGGGACATTTGCTTTTTAGATTGGCCACAAAAAATTATGGAAGTTGAATACTTATTTTTTTTGGACTAATGTATTTCAAATTAATTCTTGCTTTAGAAATTATTTGCAAAGAGTCTACACTCTAAAAAATGCTGGGTTAAAAACAACCCAAGTTGGGTTGAAACTGGACTAACCCAGCGATTGGATTGTTTTAAGCAAACATTTAACCCAATTGCTGGGTTAAAACAGCCCATTCGCTTGGTAAAAACAACCCAATTGCTGGGTTAAAACAACCCATTCACTTGTTTAAAACAACCCAATTGCTGGGTTAAAACAACCCATTCACTGGGTTAAAACATCCCATTCACTGGGTTAAAACATCCCATTCACTGGGTTAAAACAACCCAATTGCAGGGTTGAAACAACCCATTCACTTGATTAAAACAACCCAATTGCGGGGTTAAAACAACCCATTCACTTGGTTAAAACAACCCAATTGCAGGGTTAACACAACCCATTTACTGGGTTAAAACAACCCAATTGCTGGGTTAAAACAACCCAATTGCCGGGTTAAAACAACCCATTCACTGGGTTAAAACAACCCAAATACCGGGTTAAAACAACCCATTCACTTGGTTCAAACAACCCAATTGTTGGGTTAAAACAACCCATTCACTGGGTTAAAACAACCCAATTGCTGGGTTAAAACAACGGTTAAAACAACCCAATTGCTGGGTTAGTCCATTTTCAACCCAACTTGGGTTGTTTTTAACCCAGCATTTTTCAGAGTGTAGATAAACCGTGAGCAGTGATGTTATCGGTTAATGCAGCATTTCTTCATGCACTTATAAATGACTAGAATAAAAAGCGCTACTGTACAGGATTTATGAAGTGATGTTATCTCTACAGGAGAGATTCGATTTGCTCCCAAAAGCTGCAGAGGGAACACATTATACATTTCTGTAAGGTTCAGAGTGTCCAAAATCACACAGCGACACTGGAATTAAAGGCATCTGACAGATTCTCTGCCGACTTTGTATGTGCGCGCATTTTAAAAGAACATCTTGAAAAGAAACTAGCATGGCATATACGATCCTCAGAGATGTTAACAATCTCATCGATTTTTGACCCTGGTTGTCGGTGGAATCTCATCCTGCTCTATCCTATCATTTGGAGGCTTGACATCAAAGCGGTTGTTCGGCTTTGATTCACTTTCCTCCTTGGTGATGTTTCTCAGCCGGCGTGATTTACATGTCACTTAGCAGGTAATATTGATGAAGAGCTTCCATCCTGTTAGAACAAATGTGCGTTCTCCTGCTGTCAGCCACTCTGAGTATCCTGTAAATCAAGTTCAGAAAAAAGTTAAAGTTTCGTCCACTTGCGTTTTCCAAAAGTTTCACAAAACGTGCGTAAAACCTCTTAAAGGCTCACTGAGATGGTACAGACGAAACGCACATCATAAAGTTATTACGCAATTCTTCTGGCAGGATCATTTTATTGAGCAAAATATCTCCGCTAGGGCTGTCACGATATCTGATTTTTCACACCACGGTTATTGTGGCCAAAAAAAATCATGATATCGATATATCGCGATATCTATACAACCTTGGGGGAGAAAGTTATCAAATGAATTGGTAACACTTTACAATAAGGTTGTATTAGTTAACATTAGTTAATGCATTAGTTAACGAACTAACTACGAACAACAGCTGTTCAGCATTAGTTAGTCTTCTTTGTTAATGTAAGTTAATATAAAGCTGTTCATGGGTTGTTCATGTTAGTTCACAGTGCATTTTAGCAAGATTTTAATAATGCATTAGTAAATGTTGAAATTAACAAAGATTAATAAGTGCAGTTCATTATTAGCTCATGTTAACTAATGTTAATTAAAGAACCTTATTGTAAAGTGTTACCAATTAATTTTTACTTTGTTTATTTAGTTTTATTTTTTACCCAACAAACATAATTGGATAATGATAAACAGGGTAATCCTCTGTTACTGATAAATTGTCTTTGAAGCTCCCTATATGAAATAACAAGAGAGAAAAAACTGTCAAGTTCAACAGTATGATGATGAATAAATATTAACATAAATGTTATTGGCCATGACTATATTGCAAATACAAATACAAGAATAGACATTATTCATTAATTAAAATAAACTATGAGACCGCGACCGTCGACTGGCTCTGACTGGTGACTCTGACCGCCGCGTTCCTTCAGCGCAGCTGCAAGAGTTATGGCCTTTTTACACCTGCTCACTTCATTCGTTTTCTCTGATCATATATCTATCATATTGTGAAGAGATCAGGAGTAAATGTCTTCCGAAATTCTTTCGAGGCGGATTTAAATCCGATCACGCAGATCCACCGCTCCCACCACGCGCTGAGGGGGCTCTAGAAGACGCAAGAAAAGACGCAAACGGCCGCCAGTGAAACTGAAAGTAGCCCAAGGCTCAGAATCAGATGCTCAAAAACACAATAATCTCCATTAAAACGAATGAGACTAAATGCTCTTACCAGTGCTTAGGTCGCTCGTTTTCCTATCACGGCCTTTGATCTTGAAATGATCCGTTAAATAAAATGGCACAACTCATATCTGTTGCTTTCGTTGTCGTGAACTGAATTTGCATAGCCTATAGAGTGGGAATTGAAGATTGGATTTATATTCATTTTGCGGAGAGGTATAAGGTAAGACAATGCATTTTTTTATTTTTATAGTTTAGATTGTGTAGCCCGTTTCGTTTGCAGGCGCCGTTGCGTGCGGGCCTGCCTCAGCTTGTCAAAAATGCATTTTTACTGTGGTGGTGATAGTAAACATATAAACTTACTTTGTGATATGCTTGAAGTTTTTTGTATATATGGATCTTATTATAGGCAAGACAAGTCAAGTGTTGATTTGAGAGGATAAATTGATCAAACATGCGGTTAACTCACTGTCTGCCGCTGGCCGCTTGGTCATTAGGAAAAAAACTAAAACTTTAATTTAACTAACGAAAATTGCCCCAATTTTTTTTTCTAAATTAACTTAATAAAGAAACGAAACGAAATATAACAAATTTGACATTACAAACAAAGCTGAACTATTTTTATGGCTGCAACAGTGTGTAATAGAGAGGGAGGAAAAAAGACGGCTACAGTCAGACTCGGGACACCGGAGTATTTACGGTCATGTTATCATACCAGTCCTGTTCATTTTCAATATTGTGGTTATCGCCAATACCGGTATATTGCCACACCCTAAATTAACACGATGTCGATATTTTGTGCTTTGAATATCACGGTAATCGTCAAAACCGGTATATTGCGACACCCCTAATCTCCGCATTCACTGATGCGTCCAGATCGCACTCACTCACCATTATTATGTTTGTGCAGAGTAACCTGTTTCAGCAACTGTGTGAAAGTGAATAGTACACAACTGGAACAATAGCGTTATAAACATACTTATCTATTGGTTCAACATACGTCACATGACTAGACATGCGCCATAGTTTTCAAATACCTCCATCTTCACAGTCCACACGACAACACGAAAACAGCGCTTTCAGATTTATCTACAAACACTGGGTCTGACCCAGGATCTGTGTAACACAAAAACTTCACTCTAAAAAAATGCTGTGTTAAAAACAACCCAAGTTGGGTTGAAAATGGACTAACCCAGCAATTGGTAAAACCGAGTATCTGGGTTACACAAAAAACTACTCAAACACTGGGTTATTACGTCTGACCCAGGATCTGGGTTACACAAAAACTACTCAAACACTGGGTTGTTACGTCTAACCCAGGATCTGAGTAACACAAAAACTACCCAAACACTGGGTTGTTACATCTAACCGAGTATCTGCGTTACACAAAAACTACTCAAAAACTGGGTTGTTACGTCTGACCGAGTATCTGGGTTACACAAAAACTACCCAAACACTGGGTTGTTACGTCTAACCCAGAATCTGGGTTACACAAAAACTACTCACACTGGGTTGTTACGTCTGACCCATGATCTGAGTAACACATAAACTACCCAAACACTGGGTTGTTACGTCTAACCGAGGATCTGGGTTACACAAAAACGACTCAAACACTGGGTTGTTACGTCTAACCCAGGATCTGAGTTACACAAAAACTACCCAAACACTGGGTTGTTACGTCTAACCCAGGATCTGAGTAACACAAAAACTACCCAAACACTGGGTTGTTACGTCTAACCCAGGATCTGAGTTACACAAAAACTACCCAAACACTGGGTTGTTACGTCTAACCCAGGATCTGAGTTACACAAAAACTACACAAACACTGGGTTGTTACGTCTAACCCAGGATCTGAGTAACACAAAAACTACACAAACACTGGGTTGTTACGTCTAACCCAGGATCTGGGTTACACAAAAGCTACTCAAACACTTTCCAGGATTTGGTTAGAAAAACGCCAGATTTTTTAAAGTGCAGTATGGCCTGTATAGCAGTTTCCACACTCATCTCGGCACTAAAAGTGATAATGATTTTTTCAAAAACAAAAAAACAAATATTTAATTTTGCTCCAGTACTGTGGCCAGCGGATGAGCATCCTGACTGGGATTTTATAGTAGAGATTAAAATTTAGTCCTGGTCATGCTTTCTTAACTCTAGCAACCATTTTAAGCAGCTGTTAATTAAGAATAATCAATTATATGCAAAATCCTTAAACGACAATGATATGCCATATGTCCATATCCTCTTTTCTGAGCGGTTTGTTGAGCATTGTGTTCAGTTTACAGATGAAGCTTTGAATTAGATTGGCAGACTCTCGCATATGTGCCACATTTCACGGGCCAGTTTGGCTGAGATGTGGGATGCATTAGCGGCTCTTCATTTGGCCATCGGTGTTAAAGACACAAGTTAAAGATGCGCCTGATGGACAGCCTAAACCACCCAGCGTTTGAATTCACAGGTTCTGTGAAGCATGCCTAATGCGCTTAAGGCATAATAATAAATGGCATTTAATGAGGCCCATAAAAAGCTTCAGTAATGACAAAGGTGAGAATCTCATTACACGACTTTAATGGAAAGTTTTATTGAGTTGGACAGATAAAGAGCCATTGATATGCGCTGCACTGTGTTCACTAGACCTGACTGAACCAATGACAATGAATCTGTAAAAACTGTTATGGTCGGCTCCATTCTGGCTGAGTGCTTCAGAAACAATACGTTTGTTTACTATACGTGCGTGGTTCAAGTTTTGGATGCTTAGCACAGACACAATATGGACGCAATCAAAACTGAGCAGCTGCAGAGTCGAGGAAAAATATTTCACTGCCAGAACTTTTGCAAATAAATTACTAAATAAATGTTGTATTTGAATGCTGGCATGCTGCGGCCTCTACCAATCCGCTGAGATAACACAGCCATATATCAATACGATGAGCTGGTCCACCAGAAGATACCAGCACCAAACCTGCAATAACCAGTTTCACAGCATGTGGGTCTAATTGGGTGTTTTTTCCCCCAGCAGGGTGAGTTGGGTTCACAATTTCAATATACATTATTCTAATTTTATCTTTTACAGATGTTATGCGTCTTTAAAGTCCCCCTGAAACCTGTTTTTTGGCTTTTAGCATGAATATATTAGCTTGTGTGCTCCAAAACAATGATAAAAGTCGCATTTAGAAGATGAAAACGTACAATCTCTCACTTCCGCCAATATGAATCAAGGCAAGTTCATTTCCATAGTAGCAACTCATAATGTAATTGCCCATAATGTAAGAACTACACATAATGTAATAAGTATTACAATATTATTGTAATAACATTTTGTTAAATTTTTTTCGAAACGTAATAAAATCTTGAGCTCTGACAATATTTACATAATGAGAAAATTGTTGGACGCTTAAAAATGTGACACAACAGACGTGAATTCGCGTCTTCTGCCAGCGGCTCGTCTCGTTGTGAAATGGCTGACATGGATTGTTTATAAAATCAGGCGAATAAGCTCAATTTGCGGCTTTAGCTAGCTTGTAGTCTCAATAGGGTGAATTCAGGGGGATTGGGACACTTTTTCCAAGTCATCTCAATGGCAGAAAGTGTCCCAATCAGCCTGAAATCACTCTATGTAGAGCTCAAACTGAGTAAAGAGCGTTTATTACAACTCACCAGACTGTCCGACCTCCTCACTCACTTTCTTCCAAGCAAGATCCTTTTTATTCCTGTTTCTATAAAGTATGAAGATGTGCCGTACAGCTCCGGGTATCCACATATGATTCTGTCCTCATTGTTTTTCCAGAATGGCTATATTTTTCCAGAATGGCTATACAGCTGAATAAAATTATGCTGCATTATTTTCCTGTTTAACACTGTAAAGCTGCTTTGAAACAATCTACATTGTTAAAAGCGCTATATAAATAAAGTTAACTTGACTTGACTTGATTGTTGTCACTACTAGAGCAAGCTCCTGATTGGTGACCGCGGCGCGAATATCCGGCAAAGTTCAGATTTTTCAACTCGCATGATTCGTGCCAGTCGTGCGAATCACGCGTCAAACGCTCAATTCTCTCAATTCTCCCAATTCGCTCAATTCACTCAATTCTCCCAATTCTCCCAATTCACTCAATTCTCCCAATTCTCTCAATTCTCTCAATTCTCCCAATTCGCTCAATTCACTCAATTCTCCCAATTCTCTCAATTCTCTCAATTCTCCCAATTCTCCCAATTCGCTCAATTCTCTCAATTCTCCCAATTCACTCAATTCTCCCAATTCACTGAATTCGCTCAATTCTACCAATGCACTCAGTTTGCTCAATTCTACCAATTTTCCCAATTCGCTCAATTCACCCAATTCTCTCAATTCTCTCAATTCTCTCAACTCTCCCAATTCGCTCAATTCTCTCAATTCTCTCAATTCGCTCAATTCGCTCAATTCTCTCAATTCTCTCAATTCTCCCAATTCTCTCAATTCTCTCAATTCGCTCAATTCTCCCAATTCTCTCAATTCTCCCAATTCTCCCAATTCACTCAATTCTCTCAATTCTCCCAATTCACTCAAATCTCCCAATTCTCTCAATTCTCCCAATTCTCTCAATTCTCCCAATTCGCTCAATTCTCTCAATTCACTCAAATCTCCCAATTCTCCCAATTCTCCCAATTCTCTCAATTCTCTCAATTCTCCCAATTCACTCAAATCTCTCAATTCGCTCAATTCTCCCAATTCTCTCAATTCTCCCAATTCTCCCAATTCTCTCAATTCTCCCAATTCGCTCAATTAGCTCAATTTGCTCAATTCTCTCAATTCACTCAATTATCCCAATTCACTCAATTCTCTCAATTCTCTCAATTCTCTCAATTCTCTCAATTCTCCCAATTCTCTCAATTCTCTCAATTCGCTCAATTCTCCCAATTCTCTCAATTCTCCCAATTCTCCCAATTCACTAAATTCTCTCAATTCTCCCAATTCACTCAAATCTCCCAATTCTCTCAATTCTCCCAATTCTCTCAATTCTCCCAATTCGCTCAATTCACTCAATTCTCCCAATTCTCCCAATTCACTCAATTCTCCCAATTCTCTCAATTCTCTCAATTCTCCCAATTCGCTCAATTCACTCAATTCTCCCAATTCTCTCAATTCACTCAATTCTCCCAATTCTCTCAATTCTCTCAATTCTCCCAATTCTCCCAATTCGCTCAATTCTCTCAATTCTCCCAATTCACTCAATTCTCCCAATTCACTGAATTCGCTCAATTCTACCAATGCACTCAGTTTGCTCAATTCTACCAATTTTCCCAATTCGCTCAATTCACCCAATTCTCTCAATTCTCTCAATTCTCTCAACTCTCCCAATTCGCTCAATTCTCTCAATTCGCTCAATTCGCTCAATTCTCTCAATTCTCCCAATTCTCTCAATTCTCTCAATTCGCTCAATTCTCCCAATTCTCTCAATTCTCCCAATTCTCCCAATTCACTCAATTCTCTCAATTCTCCCAATTCACTCAAATCTCCCAATTCTCTCAATTCTCCCAATTCGCTCAATTCTCCCAATTCTCTCAATTCTCTCAATTCTCCCAATTCGCTCAATTTGCTCAATTCTCTCAATTCACTCAATTATCCCAATTCTCTCAATTCTCTCAATTCTCTCAATTCGCTCAATTCGCTCAATTCGCTCAATTCGCTCAATTCGCTCAATTCGCTCAATTCACTCAATTATCCCAATTATCCCAATTATCCCAATTCTCTCAATTCTCTCAATTCTCTCAATTCTCTCAATTCTCTCAATTCTCTCAATTCTCTCAATTCTCTCAATTCGCTCAATTCACTCAATTCTCCCAATTCGCTCAATTCTCCCAATTCTCCCAATTCACTCAATTTGCTCAATTCTCTCAATTCTCTCATTCGCTCATTCGCTCATTCGCTCATTCGCTCAATTCGCTCAATTCTCCCAATTCTCCCAATTCTCCCAATTCTCCCAATTCGCTCAATTCGCTCAATTCGCTCAATTCGCTCAATTCTCCCAATTCTCCCAATTCTCTCAATTCACTCAATTCACTCAATTCTCTCAATTCTCTCAATTCTCTCAATTCGCTCAATTCTCTCAATTCTCTCAATTCTCCCAATTCTCCCAATTCACTCAATTCTCCCAATTCACTGAATTCGCTCAATTCTACTACCAATTCGCTCAATTCGCTCAATTCGCTCAATTCACTCAATTATCTCAACTCTCCTAATTCACTAAATTCGCTCAATTTTCCCAATTCGCTAAATTCACTAAATTCGCTCAATTCGCTCAATTCGCTCAATTCGCTCAATTCGCTCAATTCGCTCAATTCGCTCAATTCGCTCAATTCTACCAATTCTACCAATTCTACCAATTTGCTCAATTTTCCCAATTCTCTCAATTCGCTCAATTTGCTCAATTCGCTCAATTCTACCAATTCACTCAGTTTGCTCAATTCTACCAATTCGCTCATTTCGCTCAATTCGCTCAATTCGCTCAACTCTCCCAATTCACTCTATTTGCTCAATTTTCCCAATTCACTCAATTCTTTTTAAAGTTTCCCAATTCGCTCAATTCGCTCAATTCGCTCAATTCACTCAATTCTCTCAATTCGCTCAATTCTCCCAATTCTCCCAATTCTCCCAATTCTCCCAATTCTCTCAATTCTCTCAATTCTCTCAATTCTCTCAATTCTCTCAAATCTCTCAAATCTCTCAATTCTCTCAATTCTCTCAATTCGCTCAATTCGCTCAATTCGCTCAATTCGCTCAATTTTCCCAATTCGCTCAATTGTCTCAATTGTCTCAATTGTCTCAATTGTCTCAATTGTCTCAATTCGCTCAATTCGCTCAATTCACTCAACTGGATAGAACACCTTTGGGATGAATTTGAGCGGAGACTGAGAGCCAGGCCTTCTCGTCCAACATCACAAATGCGCTTCTAGAAGAATCCCCATAAACACACTCCTAAACCTTGAGGAAAGCCTTCCCAGAAGAGCTGAAGCTGTTAGAGCTGCAACTCCATATTAAACCCTACGGATTGAGAATGGGATGGCATTAAAGCTCATGTGCATGTGAAGGCAGGCGTCACAAAACGTTTGGCGATATAGAGTACTTAAAATAAAGCAATGAAACTGCAAGGGAAGTTTATCATTTATTTTCAGGGCATATTATACAACTTTCTCACATTAACTGCAAATGGGAACAAGTAGAAAACACAACACTATTTTTATAATAAATCATGTGTATGATGTGCCGTAAGTACAACATCAGGCGTTACAGTGTATATTTACAGATTTGTCTGGAAATAGTGTCCAGGGTGCAAAACGCTCCTGCTTCTCAATGAAGCGTGAAGGAACCTGACAGACAGCCTGTGATTTCCACAGCAGTTTGCCAAATGCACTTATGTGTTGTGATAATGCTCAGTCAGCATGAAACAGATAGCAGAAAGACAAGACTAACTTAATTATAAGTGCTGTCATTTAAAATGAAATGAACTATGATGAAGACCCAGTAACATATTCACTTTTTGAGTCCGCTTCGGGCCGTCACAAAATTCTGGTTCATTTCATTTTAAATGATAGCTCTTATAATTAAAGGGTTCATGGCATGAGAAATCAAATTTGCCTTGATCTTTTGACATGCAGTGTACAGTGCATCCGGAACGTATTCACAGCGCTTCACTTTTCCCACATTTTTAGGGGCCAAGCACAGAAGGTGCGAAGGCTCCTATTGAAACCGTTAGATTTCTTCTTCTTATTATTCTGCCATTGAAGTCTATGGCAGCCCATATAACCGTTTGCGGGAAAGTTATGCAATTTGGCACAGTGATAGAGGACTGGCCCAACATTAATCACACCAATCTTCAGACCATGCTGACAAAAAGTTATGGAATTCAAGTTTATTTCTTAAATCGTTTTCGATAAACACGTGAACAAATTTTACGTACAGGTTGCAAAAATACACTTAAGGCTATATCTCCCCACCGCTTTATCGTATTCAAACCAAACTTGGTACATGTCATCAAAAGAATGACCTGAGGCAACATGCAGTGTTTCGGCACAGCGCTATTTTTGATTATAACTTCTGAACCGTTTGTCCAAAAACCATAAAAAATAGATTTAGGACGTCATGCTGAGTCGTCTGATATACAATTTTACCATATCAGCCATTTTGGCTGTCGGCCATTTTGAATTGTGTGCTAAAATGCTGTATTTTATGAACACATGAATGGATTGTTACGAAACTCGGTATGGGTCATCAGCACGAGGCCCTGAAGGAGCCTGAGAAGTTTTGAAACAGCACCACCTAGTGGAGAACCCTACCGCTTATAACTTTGGGTGTGATTGACTTATTTTCATGGGAGTAACTTTTTTTGTCTCCTGAATCCTTGCAGAGTCCAACGATACCAGACTTGCCAGATTTATGCGTATGGTTTGTGCAGTGTGGTAATTTAGCGCTTAAAAAACATTAGCTGATATCTTCGAAACCGCTAGTCCGATCGAGACGAAACCAGCATCAGAAATTCGAAAACATAGGTCAATAGCTAAACACTAATGCCCAAATGTGAAAATATTGATAGTGAGGGGTAGTAAAATCCAATCAAAGTCAGGTGTCAGTCGTTTTTTACGTGTTTTTTCAAGGACATTCCTAGAATCGTCCTATAGCCACTCCTCTGTTATCTTGGCTGTGCTTAGGGTCGGTGTCCAGTTGGAAGATGAACCTTCACCCCAGTGTGAGGTCCAGAGCGCTCTGGAGCAGGTCTTCATCATGGATGTCTCTGTACATTGCTGCATTCATCTTTCCCTCGATCCTGACTAGTCACCCTGGCGCTGAAAAACACCCCCACATCATGATGCTGCCACCACCGTGCTTCACTGTAGGGATGGGATTGGCCAGGAGATGAGCGGTGCCTGGTTTCCTCCAGACATGACCCTTGCCATTCAGGCCAATCTTTGTTTCATCAGACCAGAGAATTTAGTTTCAGGTGCCTTTTGGAAACTCCAGGCGGCCTTTTCCTGAGGAATGGCTTCCATCTGGCCACACAGGCCTGATTGGTGGAGAGCTGCAGAAATGGTTGTTCTTCTGGAAGGTTCTCCTCTCTCCACAGAGAAACGCTGGAGCTCTGTCAGAGTGACCATCAGGTTCTTGACCTCCCTGACTAAGGCCCGTCTCCCCCAATTGCTCAGTTTGGCGGCGGCAGCTCTAGGAAGAGTCCTGGTGGATCCAAACTTCTTCATTTACGGATGATGGAGGCCACTGAGCTCATTGGGACCTTCAGCTGCAGAAATGTTTCTGTACCCTTCCCCAGATCTGTGCCTCCCTACAATCCTGTCTCGGAGGTGTACAGACGATTCCTTGGACTTCATGACTTGTTTTGTGCTCTGACATGGGCTGTTAGCTGCGGGACCTTTTATATAGACAGGTGTGTGCCTTTCCAAATCATGTCCAATCAGCTGAAGTTACCACAGGTGTGACTCCAGTGAAGCTGTAGAAACATCTCAAGGATGATCAGTGGAAACAGGAGCACCTGAGCTCAATGTTGAGTGTCATGGCAAAGGCTGTGAATACTGATTTTTTTAGTTTTTTAATTTTAATACATTTGCAAAGATTTCAAACAAACTTCACGTTGTCATTTATGTAGAATTTTGTAGAATATTGAGGAAAATAATGATTTTAATCCATTTTGGAAGTAGGCTGTAACATAACAAAATGTGGAAAAAGTGTAGCGCTGTGAATACTTCCCGAATGCACTGTATTTAAGAAGTCTTTGTACCATTGAAACTTCCTGCAAGTTTCATAGCTTAAAACCCCTTTCTCATTACAAACAAAGCATTTATTTAATGAAGAATATATATATTTCAATGCATTTGCATTCACTCACAATTACATACTTGGGGCATGACATTTATTGTATATAATTTGCAGGCATGCAAAATATTGAAATCGCTTTTGATTGCATGCTCACTTTTTACTTTCGCTTTCTAATTCGCAATCATGCGTACTCTGTGTATAAGGAGTGGCGGTACTGACCTCACATTTGACAAGATATCTGTCAGTGACACAGGATCTGTTGAGCACCAAATCCTCCGACATTGTCATTTCTCTTTACTATCCTCACGTGGTAAGTGATATCTGATGTACTGTAATATAACCGACTACCGCAGCAAGCCTACCCATGTCCCTTTAGGGGCTCAGTAGAATGCATTATTCATTTTCCTACTGAATTCGGATTTAGGCTTTGGGAACATCCCTAGGAATACACAATCTCACCATAGGCCCCGCCCACTGGCATTCAGTCGTTGACATTTGCCTAAATTGGATGTCAAAAGCAAATAATTAAAGAATAATTGATGGCGAGCCGTTGATTTTCTTTGGAAAATAATGCATATCCAAGGTGGTAATGCAGGTTGTGTGCATTATGTTTCTATAATTCAACAGCCCGGAGTCAATTATTCTGCTTATACTACGGTTACCACACCTCAGAGGATGTATTTCCAGACATTTGTCAGGCTTTTGTCCTTTTCATTTCAAACTCATTTCTTATGCAACTTATCCCAAGCTGTTAACAGAGGCTTCAGCCACTGACAGCAGACTTATGCAGTTATTAATGCAGAGAGAGAGAGAGAGAGAGAGAGAGAGAGAGAGAGAGAGAGAGAGCGATTAAGCCAATGTGAATTACCTGAGTCTGTGTCTCTCAACTGCAGCGTCTCTACTATAGTGAAACTGCAATTACAGTTTATCTGCTCCAAGGACTGCGTCGTTATTACCTCGCTAATTCAAATGTCATGTAGCTTTTAAGTTGCTAAACTATTTTACTGATAAAATCGCCAGAGCTTCGCTGACAACATGTTTCTGTGCGAGTGTGTGTCTGCACTGTGAGTGTGTGCCTTTGAGTGGGAGAAAGAGTGTGTGTGCTTTCTGTATGCAATGAAACGTGAATCTGTGGCTAATAATTTGTCGTTTTTATCCTATTATATTCATTTGCTTGGTCAGTGCACTGCAATAAATGGGTTCTTAGTTAGTATTTTTGTCTTGTTTCCAGTCCAAATATCTAAAAACGATTAAATAAAGATGATTTTACTAAATTTCAAACCAAAACAAGATTATTTTTCTTACCCCATTGGCAGATCCTTTAGCTTGTTCACCTAGCAGTTCAAACTCACTTCACTTTGACTTAAATTTTCCAGAAAACAAGAAAAAATATCTTATGTCATTTTACTTTCCTACTAAATGCATCTTGGTTTGACTTTTTAGATAAATAGACTGGAAACAAGACAAAAATACTAAATAAGAAAAGCATTTTTGCAGTGTGTTGTTGTGGGTTTTGGGACCTTTGAGATAAGTGAAATCATTTGGCGGAGTGATATGGAACTGTAATGTGGTCAAGACCAGCTGGAACTACTTTTTCTCTGCGTTTCCCTGAAAATAGTCGCACACCTTAGAACGTTCGTCAACCAATCAGATTCAAGCATTCAACAGCCCCGTGGTATAAACCCATTTTAATCACTGACGTCCAGTTTAAACAGATGGTTTGGGCTCTGTACAGACTTCACTGTAAAATTGAACAGTTGTTCTAACTAACACTTTTTAAGTTTACTTAATTATAAAAATCTAGTACTCTGTATCTCTTCACATACTATGCCTTTGTTACTCAGAAAACCCAATGTACGATTACTTGATTAGTTTGAGTGCCATTTTGTCAGCAATTCTTAAAGGGATCCCTGGGTGTTAAAGGGATAGTTCACTCAAAAACGAAATGTTTATGTTTATCTGCTTACCCCCAGGGTATCCAAGATGTAGGTGTGTTTGTTTCTTCGGTAGAACACAAATGCAGATGTTTAACTCCAGCCGCTGCAGTGATAGTCGTATAATGATGTCAATGGGGATATTTTAGAGTATGAGAGCGAAGAGAGTAAAAACACACACACATACGAATCCTTATTAAACCTGCGGATCGTGGCGACACACTGATGTCTGAAGACACGAAACCATCGGTTTCTGCCAGAAACCCAACAGTATTTGTTCTTTTTTTACCTCTTATCAGACGAATGTTATCTAGTATTCCCAGCGCCATAACTTCTGGCGAATAAGGTCAAAATACTGGCGTGATCATAGATATATATACGTAGATGCCTCATTCGACAGATCCGCCAGGCACTAATGAGGAATCTATGTATATATCTATGATCGCGCCGGTATTTTGACCTTATTCGCCGGAAGTGATGGCGCGGCTGATGCAGAGCCATAGAAAAAAATGAAATACATTTTCAAATATGGATATTTTTCTTACACAAACGCATCGATTCGCTTCAGAAGGCCTTTAATAACACCCCAGAGCCGTGTGGAGCAGTTATATGACAGACAGATGCATTTTTATGGACCTCAAAAACAGAGCAACAATTACTGCTATTATAAAGCTTGGATTAGCCAGAACATTTTTAATATAACTCAGATTTTATTCGTCTGAAAGAAGAATGTCATACACACCTCGGATGACTTGAGGGAGAGTAAATCATGGGCTAATTTTCATTTTTGGGTGAACTATCCCTTTAAGACTGGTATGGCTTAATATAACATAAATGATGTCTCTTACTGAAATATGTAGTAGAATATACATGAAAGATTCACATTATTTATAAAATCCATTATATATTTGGACAATAGGCGGCGCCATTTTGTTTGCGTTCTAGGTCGATGACATAGAATGGTTGCACTCGGCAATCAACTGCCGCTACCCGTAACTATTTTTACCACAACACAACTCAAAAAATGTTTCAGAGTTTGAAAACCAATCAATTGCTTTGTAATTACATTTAAAACACACTCAAACTCACACACCAACAGATCGGCGCGCGCACACACACACATCCATGCACTGTGCGCACACGCAAATACACACATGCACATCCACGCACTGTGCGCACACACATCCGCTCAATCAGCTGTAATGTTATGAGGGTTGACTTGCCTAATTTGTCACCTGGTTCCGATTCGGCAGGCCAGCTCTCTCCCTGGCTCGCCCCCTAAACCCTCATTCACTATTCCCTACTTTAGTAATACAGTTCACTTGAAGGAGGGGATGAAAACGAGTGCAAGAAGTCCATTACAAAGCAATTGATTGGTTTTGTTTTTTTCGAGTTGTGTTCTGGTAAAAAAATAGCTACGGGTAGGGCCAGTTGATTGCAGAGTGCAACCATTCTACTTCATCAACCTAGAACGCAAACAAAATGGCGCCGCCCATTGTCCAAATATATAATGGATTTTTAAATAACGTACATCTTTCATGGGTTTTCTCTACATATTCCAGTAAGAGACATCATTTATGTTATATTTAGCCATACAAGTCTTAACACCAGGGAATCCCTTTAATAGATTTTAAACAAATTTCCTTCAATCTTTCTCCTCATTTGCCTTAGTTAAATTTTCAATACAACTGCAAATTTTGAGAGGACATCACATTCATCACAGACTTCATAAACGGATGTTGATTTTCTCCAACAACACAACAACCTTGGTTGGGCACTTGCAGTAACAGTCAACAAGAAATCACAATACTTTTTAAACTCTTTGGTCATTTTTGAGCGAGATGCTAACGGTCTAAACAGATTCAATGATCTATGCTAAGCTATGTTAAAATTGCTACCGCCAGACCCGGAGATCGGCTGAATGGATTCGAAAATGGTCAAACTCAACTGTTTAACTCTAGGGGAGACGGAAAATGAGCCTATTTTCAAAAATAGTGGCGTGTTCCTTTAAAGATCTTGGTTTTGATGCTATCGACCCGGGTTCGAATCCTCCTTTTGCAGAGCTCGCTCTTCTCCCTTTTCCCATCACATATCACATCAGAAAGGCATCTACTTTCAATACAAATGAAGAAAATGTTCTAAATGTGGAAATAAAGTGCTTAACGAGATGTTTAATGATAATAAAAGCATTTGTTGCGTAGGGTTATAGGGGTCGGTGTAGGGAGGGCTTTTATTGTTAAATTAAGGCGGCATCCATTTAAGAATTTCAATAAATATAATCATTTACACTCTGTTATTATTGCAAATTGTTAATGTACAACAATACTGAGGTGCAAATAGTGTGTATCTGTCAAAATAAAGCATAACTTGCATTTAATTACTATTTACACATATTGCAAATAACTATTTTTATATGGTGTAAATAGAATAAATCACTATTTTCATTTGTTAAATATCATCTATCGCTAAGAAAATGATATTTTGACTTAAAAATTATGACTTATTTTGAGTACAAATAGCCACTGCCTAATGTTTAATGATCAGTTGTTTGACTTTTGAAAGAGTTTCTGTTATGTTGAAGTTTTGACTGTTATTGTGCAGAAGAGCAGAGCTTATGGTTAGGTTGTGGATAACTGCATGTATTAATATTATGAAGCATGTTGCTTTGAGCATAACCTTTGTTAGTTTGTTTCTACTTGTGCTGTGCTAGCAGTCTTTTAGTTGTACAACATAACTCAGTCAAATATAAACAGGCATTTCCATTCACTCTAATTCACACACTTTTGAGAGTAATTTAGGAGATTTTACATGATTTAATAAGGTAGATTCCATTAACCTCTTAGACTCTGCAGACCCCGATTGACGTCATCAAGTATATCCTTTAAATGTCAAATGTCTGCTCAGACCTCATATGTGATGAAGCTCAGAGTCTCTTCTTTCTGGAGATTTGCATCACTTTGGCATTTGTTTTACACAAACTTATTCACACTAAATTACTCTGGGAGCATTTGGCCTATCCAAATGTAAAAGCTTCCCATACACACACACACATAGTGTCTCTAAACACACAATACTGCTGTCATTTTACAGGAAACCCTCTGAAATTTCATACACCACTGCTAAGTGATACACATGTGAGTATGTGTTGTCTGAGCTGTAATAACCCCCCAAAAAAGAGACGCTTTTTGATTGTTTGGTTATACTGACCCAATACCCGACCCAAATGTAAAAGCTTCCCATAGACACACACAGTGTCTCTAAATGCACAATACTGCTGTCATTTTACAGGAAACCCTTTGATGTTTCATAAAGCACTGCTAAAAGTGACAAACATGTGAGTATATGTTGTCTGAGCTGTAATAAACCCCCCAAAAAAGAGGCGCTTTTTGATGTTTTTGGTTATAAATTGATTGTTGAAAGTGTGTAACTCAGGCCCTGTGAGCTCTAGCACCCTGCAGACAGTTTGGGCTGTAAACACTAGATTTCAGAAAACACTGGAAAAGAATTTAATGACACTGGGATATTGCATTTACTGTACATCACTGTATATGGGGATGGGGGAGGTAAGCGGAAATTACATAAAAAAGGTCATATTCCTCCCTTCAGATCCATTTGAATAAACCTTGCACACATGATCCAGACACATTTCTGTTTCCCAGTGTTTTCTGTAATCTAGTGTTTACAGCCCAAACTGTCTGCAGGGTGCTAGAGCTCACAGGGCCTGAGTTACACACTTTCAACAATCAATTTATAACCAAAAACATCAAAAAGCGCCTCTTTTTTGGGAGGTTTATTACAGCTCAGACAACATATACTCACATGTCTATCACTTTTAGCAGTGCTTTATGAAACATCAAAGGGTTTCCTGTAAAATGACAGCAGTATTGTGCATTTAGAGACACTGTGTGTGTCTATGGGAAGCTTTTACATTTGGGTCGGCCAAATCCAGGCGGAAATCCACCAAAATGGTCCCAGAGTCAAAAAAACGACTCAAAAATATAATGTTACCATAATTATTTTAAGTACATAGCACATACATTATTTACAGTGTAGCAAAACATTGATTGTTCAATTATGTAAAAAAACATTTCAGTTTTACGTATCAGATATTAAAGGCGAGACATTATAGAGGTAGCATATCTATAAAAAAAATAGTAGCATTTTGCCTCAGCTGAATCTTAAACGGCCTTTCTGTCAAGATGTTGTTTGGAAAGAACAAAATAAAAAATCTGATTTTTAGATTGTTTCCTGGCTAAAGCTATACAAAGAGCCTACCGGAGTCCAATGCCGTGACACCGCACTTTTATACTGGACCCCTTCTGTCTATCTTTAATACCACGGCTGATATCCACAATCTCCTAATGAGAGCTAAACTGCAGCCAAACATGCATGCGGATTCCTAATGATGATAAGCAAAAGCTCATGACGAAATTCCTTTACTAGTTTTCACATGAG
>JARQWZ010001615.1:0-5000 GCA_033150135.1 Gobio occitaniae
AGTTTTATGCACCAATCTATAGGCCTGTATATATGCTTGTCAGATTAAGGTAACCACAAGTATTATGCAGTTAAATGGCAAATTAACTCCAATATTGTACACTAGGGTTGTGTGGGGTGGGGGGTAAATTAAGCATGATCTGCTGTGACATCACAATCATGGTGCATTGTGGTCTATATGGATCTGAAATGCACATATTGAGTAGACTCACTCCTTTAGTCAAAATCAAGGGGTGGAGGGTCTGTCAAAATACACTTCCCTCGCCCACTTGACAAAGTTAAACGCACTTCAAAATGGTGGCGTGGATTCCTCCGAGGGTAAGTTTGCGAGTGTATGTCTAAAAGTGGTTAAACGCAGCCGAGCTCTAACTACTATAAAAGATGGTGCGACATCCATTTCCTTTCCTCAAGCAGTTTTTTTTACACATAATGTAATATAAAGTGCTTTTTAACTGTATAATTAAAATAATTTACACTAACATTATATGAAGACTCCTATTACTTCAGTAGCCTACTAAAAGTAGTTTTAGTTTATAGAGAAGGTCACCTCATGGGGGCTGCCATCTTGAGATCACGTGACTTGCCAAATTCCATAATATTTTAATGGAATTTTTTTCCCAGTATTCAGTAAGTAATAATTTACGTAAGGAATAACTGATTCTGGGCCATTAAATAATTAGAAAAATAATACACACCTGAGGTGTGGTAAAGCATGTTACACCTCAGGTGTGCGTTATTTTTCAATAATTCAATGGCCTGGAGTAATTTATTCCGCATTTACTATGGTTACCACCAGTGTTGCCACAGTTACTTTGAAAAAGTAATCTGATTAGTGATTACTGATTACTCCTTTAAAAAGTAACTTAGTTACTTTACAGATTACTTGATTTTAAAAGTAACTAAGTTAGATTACAAGTTACTTTATTAGTTACTTTATTCAGCAGTTGCCGACAACACCCCTGCCGCCTCAACATAGAAATGACAACCGTTTTTGCCAACACTCACTTTATTGGAAGTGCATTTTTAACAGTAACGTCAACAATGTATCTCCTGACATTTTAAATTGAAATTAAAAAATATTTCCTGGAAAAATATTTCCTGTTTTAATAAAAAATGTAATAAAGACAGTCTTTCTTGACTTCACTTAATATAAATACTCTCCCCGAGACGCAAGAAGAAAGCAAAAATATATATTTTTACTAAGGAAAATGACTAAAATAGTAACTCACAGTGACTTGGATAAATTACTTTAATCTGATTAGATTTAATCTGCATTAGATTACTCGTTACTGGAAAAAAGTAGTCAGATTAGAGTAACGGGTTACTGGCATCACTGGTTACCACACCTCAAAACATAGTTCAGATTATATATTTCAAGACTTTTGTCTTTAAAACACTCTTGTGTGTAGGACTAATTTATTACGTATCTAATCCCAATCCTCCGTCGCTAATTCCAAAACACAATTTTAGGGCTAGTAATGGAGGCTAGAGCGACTGATAGTAGACTAATGCAGTTATTAAAGCAGTTATTAGAGAGAGAGAGAAATTAAGTCTATGTGAATTACCTTAGTCTATGCATCTCTCAACAGTTTTCGGCAGCAGCGTCTCTACTGTAAGTTTATCTGCACCAAGAACAGCGCCATTATTACCTCGCTAGTGAGAAATGTCATGATGTGTATATCAACTGATAAAATCGTCAGAGCAGCACTGACAACACGTTTCTCTGCGAGTGTGTGTCCGTACTGTTTATGTGTGTGTTTGAGTGGGAGAGAGAGCAGGAGAAAGAGAGAGAGTATGTACTTTCCGTACATAATAAAACGTAATTTTGTCACAGAAAACATGGAAATCATTTGACATTTTTATCCTATTGTTTACTATAATTATTTGCTTAGTCGGTGTCTTTGTGGGTTTTGGTTCTGTTGTAGGTTGTAAGGACCTTTGAAATAAATGAAATAATCTGGCGAAGTGATATGGACATGTAATGCGGTCAAGACCTGCCTGGAACTACTTTAGCTGTGCGTTTCCCTGAAAATAATTGTACATCTTTGAACGTTCATCAACCATTCAGATTCAAGCATTCAACAGCACCGTAGTATAATCAATAATAATTGTATATTAAAAGCCATAAAATAGAAATTTTATGAGGAAATGAACGAAAGTTGATCCTATAAAAAATAATTTCATGTATGATGCGTGTTAGTATTTAGGCTTATTGTTTGTTTACTTGTATTTCACCTGTAAACCATATTGGTCAACTTCTGTTGTTGTTAAATGTAAAATAGTAGTGATTCTCAATCCCGGTCCCAACACTGCGTATTTTGGCTTTGACCCTACATTTTAAAAGATACTCCAAAATCAGAACCAAACTCAGAACCATGACTGAGAGTTACTGTGCTATCAAAAAACTTCATAATTTTGGTTTTTCCTTTCTCTTTCTCCACATTTTCTCTCAGGCTGTTGAAGGAGAGTATTCCCAGGCCATGCAGTTGGGCATCAGTAACGAACAGCCTTTGCTCCTGCTGCTACAGTGGTTGCCCGATCTGGGCTCTCGCTCTCTGCAGCTGCTGGTGTCCCAGTGGCTGGCGGCTGTGTGTCGAGGAACTCTGTCCTGTCGTACTGTAGCCGTCGAGGCGGGCTTAGTGGGAGCTCTGCTGGAGGTGCTTTCCGAACCCCCGGAGCGGCTTGACCGGCAGTGTGCAGATGCCCTCTTGGGCTTGCTTCAAGACTTGGGATCTCTTTCTTTACGGCCCTGTGAACTGAAGAGTCTGCTGAAGCTCTTGCGGACTGACCCCGGTGCACCCCCTCACCCGTACTGTGGGCGCGTTGTAAGGGTGCTTTCCGCCGTGGCAGCCCGTGGGGAGGGTGGGTGCAGCGCCTTGCAGTATTTTGACCTTATGCCCCCTATGGCGGGTATTATGGTGCCAGCTATACAACGCTGGCCAGGAAATGCGTTTGCTTTCCATGCCTGGCTGTGCCTCAACACGGACTTTCCTCCACCGCAGCACCACTACTCAGAATCCCACTTGACAAACCCGGATAATGCAGTCCGCATGGCCAAGGGACCACGCAGAAAACAGCTTTACAGGTTTGAATTACATCTTTATTGTTTTAATTTTTTTTTTTTTTTTTATGTGATTTACAGCGCTTAAACTGACAAAACCATACAAAATTATGCCAAAATGCCCCTTTTGTCGAGTATCCTTGAATTTCTTAAATTAGTTAAATGAAGCCTTAAATAAACTTAAAGAGTGAGAAACGGGATGCGTGTCAGATTCACGTCATGTGCAGAAGATCTTAAAGTGACAGCAGCCTAATAAACCCACTTCCATTAAGGATAATCGAAGGGCAAAAGAAAAGGAGAAAATCATTCACTGCTCTTGACTGAATAACATTTGTAGCCTTAACAAGGATTCATCTATATTTAATTTATAATTTATGCAGTGAAAACTGTGAAGTGTTGAATAACTTTATTCAATTTCTGCATATATCCTACCCGTTAGACCTACCTTAAAATCTTAATCACCGTTTACAAGGTTACATGGGTTAAAAACAACAAAAACAATTACTTTTTTGTACATTTTGACAGGGCAAGTAAAAATTTGAACTGTTTTAACTGGGCCAATAGAAAAAAAAATATTTAATTATATTGAAGAGAAAAATGGCATTTATTATAATGGATTTATGTGAAGATTGTTTAAAGTATAATGTTACTGAAATATAGGCTACTTCTTGTTGTTTCTACATTACTTTGGAGATTAAATGTGAAATTATTACAATATAAAATATATTAAAAACTTTAATGTTAGGTGTGATTAATTGTGATTAATTACAGGAAAAAAATTGCGATTTGAATTAGTTGATTTTTTTTCACTGATTGACAACACTAATACATATAGCCTGTGTGTGTGCTTGTGTGTGTGTGTGTGTTTTAAAAATAAATGCAAACCAAGGCTGTGTTTATCTGATCAAAAATACAGTAAAAACAGTAATATTGTGAAATACTGTTTTCGGTAACACTTTACAATAAGGTTTAATTTGTTAACATTAGTTAACATGAACTTACAATTTTAATAAAATTCTAAAGCATTTACAGTATTAATCTCAGTTAATGTTAATCTCAAAATTCACTTATACATTAACTTTAGTTAATGAACCTGAATTAACATGAACTAACAATGAACAGTTGTATTATTAATAATTAATGTTAATAAAGATTAATAAGTACTGTAACTAATGAATTGCTCATTGTTAGTTAATAGTAGTTAATGCATTAACTAACCTTAACTAATGGAACCTTATTGTAAAGTGTTACCCTGTTAATTTATTTAAAAATGTTATATTACGTTACATTTCTTCTTATAATCACAGTTGAAAACGGTTGTGCCAATACTATTAAGCAAATATTTATTAAAATATTTATTTAATTGTGTTTTAATGTCACAGGTGAGTTTGGGCATCACAACATTATTATGTACATTACATATTATGTAAATGTGTGTGTAAACATTGTAAGTTTTAAATAGTGTATAGGCAATATATTTCCCACAAAATGTTTTTACATATTGTGTACCTGTATGAGTCTAGTATACTTGTACTAATCTATAACTAAATATACTTACAAGATTCTATACTATTGTGTGTACTTATACCTTTTAAAGCTGTATTGCGTCCTGTGTGTAGTTTCTTCACAGCAAGCGGAACTGGCTTTGAAGCTTTTTTCACCACAGAAGAAGTTTTGGTGGTTGCAGTGTGTACTAAAAAAGAATACATGGCCGTTTCTCTGCCAGAACACCCATTCAATGACAGTGCCTGGGTTAGTGATCTTGCAGATAACTCACACACACAATATCATAGAGTGATATGTGAAGAAAATAGGGGTGTAACGGTTCGCGTATTCGTACCGAACGGTTCACGGGGTGAGTTCCAAATGGAATCAGTATTCCCTATTTGATCATCCCTATGTGAGCAGGACACGCGTGTGCCGTGCCGTATGTAGCAGTT
>JARQWZ010001615.1:10000-47500 GCA_033150135.1 Gobio occitaniae
ATATATATATATATATATATATATATATATATATATATATATATATATTTTATTATTATTATTATGACGATAATATCTACTGGTCTTATATTGATGGATTGCCCACATTCTTTTGTCTTGTAGGCCTTTAAGAGTCAGATCTGCTTGGATCTGTCCCCCAATCATCTGTACGATGGCAGGCTGACTGGTCACAGAGTGGTGAACTGGGACGTCAAAGTATGTATCTGTCACTGAGCTTTATTGTCTTTTAAGAGATTATTTCTGATTTCAGTGCAGCCTTTTGTGTTTACCAGCATTTGGAAATGTGTGTATTCAACACATTCTTCTAGAACAAAGCTCATGCTCATACATCCCTGCAGGAGCAGTAACCGCTAATTAAGTTGTATTCTCTTGCCTTATGTGTAGGATGTGCTGAGCTCAGTAGGTGGGATGGGGTCTCTGTTGCCCCTGTTGGAGCAGGTATGTTTACTGGATCAGGGCGAGACTGTAGGTCAGGAGACTTCAGATCTGCTCGGGCCAGAGCTCACGTCCTCCAGGGGTCCTGCAGGCATGCTGCTGCCACTGGGGAAGACATCTGGTCAGTACTCTGCTATATCAAAATGTATTAAACATCTATCTATCTGTCTGTCTGTCTGTCTGTCTGTCTGTCTGTCTGTCTGTCTGTCAAAGTTTTTGTTATATTTTTTTGTCTCTATAATGCGTCACTTTGTCTTGCTATATATATATATATATATATATATTAACCATGATTAAAACAAGAGTTTTTAATGTTTGTTATGTGGCGCTTTGAGCTGCTTAGCATATTGATGGTGTAAACTTTCTGTAATTGTAATTAGTATGAGTCACCATTGATATTTTCTGAGCATGCTGCTTTTGCTCCGATATAGTGATTCATGTAGTTGTTTTTAAGTGTTCGTGTATGCGTGTGTATGCCTGTGCAAGAGGCTGCAGGGGAGATTGGGTTTTTCGTGTACTGTTATTGATTCATTGCTCAAGCCATGCCGTTGCAAGTTATTTGTCAATGTTACACTTCACTAATATAAAACCGATTCTTGTGTTAGAGGGTCGTTTAGAGAAGAACAGTGTGGCAGCGTTTTTGCTGATGATTAAGAACATGCTGCGCAACCACCCAGCCAATCAGGAGAGTCTACTCCAGTGTCATGGGCCGCCCATCATCGGAGCCATGCTCGGCAAGGTACGCGCACACACACAGACTGGTCAATAGAGAGGGCGTCTGGAGTTCTAACAGGGCATATTGGTGTATATGACTTCAAGGCGTAGCATCCTGTTAGGAAACACTTGTGCTAACAATCTCATGATATTGCACAATACACACACAACCACAGTTTCACATGCTTTTAAGGTTTTATCTGGTGCCAGGAATCTTTCAAGAAATGAACAAGCAGTGTTTCAGTGTCTGGCGTAAATGCATTCAGATCAAGAGTTCACATGTGTAGCAAAACGCCACGATCCGACTTCTGTGTGACATTTAACAGGTAATCAATATAAAGAAAAGTTTAAAAATGTGTAGAAGCTGCGTAGTTTTCTTTTCATTAGCGATTAGACAAAAATCAGTTCGTAGGCAGATGATATTAATCAGGTAGTTTGATTAGAAGTTGATAAGTGAAAATGATAGCCATGGGCGTCTCTGATCCAGCATGTAAATAAACAGCAGCTGAAGTTCATAGAAACAGATGCTGATCTGCTGCGGATCATCAGGCTCAGCAGTGGCTTATATTGTTCCACAGAATTAAAAGTCATATCTAATCTGCTTCTGAGATACTGTGACTTGACAGGCCTGTGAAGTTCTTTGAAGAGAGTTTCTTGAGTTTGAGAGTTGAAAAGTACACACACACACACACGCAAGCGCACACACACACAGTTATGTAAGTATACCATACTCGGGCATAAATACTCAGGCTGTGAATTATTTACATTAATTTAGGACATACATTAAATTAAATTAAAAATATACAATTTTTATCAATATTTACACAGTTTTATTCATGATTGCTATGCTGAATTTTTAGCATCATTACTCAAGTCTTCAGTGTCACATGATCCTTCAGAAATCATTGTAATAAAGGAACATTTATTATCATTATAAATAGCTATGTTTCTATCCAAAGTTACGAATTTAACTTGTGCGCAAAATTGGAATATTGTATAAAACATTTGCAAATAAAGCAGCGTTTCCATCCCATTTGTTCAAGAGAACAAAATCTTCACTTCCTGGGAAATTGGCACAAAATATCTGTAATAAAAATGGGAGTTGCTGCAATCATTTTTCTTACATCATAAATGACTTGCAATGCAATAAACGCTGTCATGTTATATTGCGTTCGGATGTTTGGGAACACAATCGTGTGAGGAAGTTCTGGGAAGTTGTTATACCAAATAATTTTGATGACAGACTTTGGCTCAGGCATTTCAGAATGATCAAACCAAAATTTTAGATGCTGAGCTATGAAAGTGATCGGCTGGTTAGTCCAGTTATCCAAGCACATCCACTTTTGAGGCGAAGTCACGTGAGTTTTTCTGTTGCACATCGAGGGATTTATTCGCATGTCTTATCATATAAAAATAATTATCTGCCTCAAATGAGCGTATACGCTTTTTATGCAAATTTTTTTTTATTTAAGCATCTTTGCGTTTTCATTTAGCATTTTTTTTATGCGACATCCCAAAATGTGCATAAAAATAGATGGATGGAAACATAGCTAATGTTGAAAAAAGTTGTGCTGCTTAATCTTTGTGGAAACTGAAATGCTTTTTTTCAGGATTCTTTAATGAATAGAAAGTTAAAAAGAACAGCATTTACATTAAATAGATTTTTTGTATCAACATAATTGTCTTTACCATCACATTTGATCAATTTAATGCACCATTGCTGAATTATTATTATTTTTGTATTATTTTTATAGACCCCAAACTTTAGAATGGGAGTGTATATACATTTTTATATTAAAATTGTATTTATAAAAAATATAATTCAGAAAGCAAGCATTTAAGAAAGCCTCCTGATACATATGTAAATTAGGTAAAAGAGAATTTTACTACCATCAGAGCAACTCAAGCTTGAATTGAGACGATATGCAACAATCTAAGTTGTTTGTCTCATGTGTCATTTAACCATAAAGGAGAAATTGAAAAATATTCTAATACTTTTCTCAGCAAATATTTGGATATATGTTATTAATCATTTAAAGGTGCAGCAAGCAATTTCTGAGAAAGAATTTAGAAATTTGAAATCGACACCCAAACAAACACACCCATCCCTTCATTGCTCAATAACAAACATGCTATGCAACACAGGCAACAACTAACAACTGGCACAAGTATGGATGAATCAGAAGTGATTCGACAGCAGAATACAACAGCATATCTTGATTCTGTGAAACAGCAAATCGAGCAGAAACAATGCAACTTCTGCGACCGTTTTCAGGCCCTCCTGCTCCCTAATGTCTCTCCAGCATTGGAAAGCTTTTCCAATATTAGCGCCGTTAGTTCTAAAGATCTTGCCTGATTGTAACCCTTTTCTTTCAATTATATTCCTGACCTTGTAATGTCTCTCAGCCATCACTCTTTCTATAGACTTTCTACAAATGTCCCGCTTGCTCACTCTCTCTCCTCTCCCGTCATGAGCGTATACGCCCCCTATAGATGATCGGCTACAAGAATGTTTTGGTGCCCTGTGGATAGGTCCTAATCCATGTTGTTTTTTTCTCCTATTAACACAGCCAGAACTATGTACAAACACAATATTTTTTTAGCACACACACAGAACACAACATTCTTTGTTTAGCTGTTGATTAAAATTTCTCAGAAATCGCTTTAATTTCAACATAAATTCTAATTGATGGATGATTATAATAACAACAAAAACTTTCTGATCATCTCCTGTCTCTCTTTGTCTTTTCCAGGTCCCCAGCAGTATGATGGACATGAGCGTTCTGATGGCCTGTCAGTTCCTGCTCAAGCAGGTGTCCAACGAGGGCAACAACGCCCTCCTATCACAGCTGTACCAGTACCTGCTCTTTGACTTCAGGATCTGGAGCCACAGCCACTTTGCTGTCTGTCTGGGTAAAAAAAAAAACTTCAGCAACCGAAACAAATCACAATAGCATTAAACATTGTTTTTTTATTCATCTCTTTGGCATTAAATGCAAATAATAATCAGGTCCTAAAGGAATAGATTGCCTATAAAGGCTGAATGCCTAAAGACCTGCTGTACACCGAACTTGCCCCTGGCTCCAGGACAGTTGGTACTCTGCTATAAAGTTACTCTGCTATAAACAAGCAACATAAATCCAGATGACTTGGAAGATGCAGCCATAGATTGAGATAGATGGAGGCTTGCCATCAAACTAAGAATAGAGAGCACCAGTGGGAAGAGAGGAGAGAGCGCAGACGACAGAGAACAGGCCCAACATCCACAAAAACAGGCATGATCTTCACTTGCAGTAATTGCAACAGAACATTTTTCTATCGATGTGTCTTTCAAGAATCGGCTCTACAGTCAACTCAATTGTCTAGAGACCCCAAGGCGCAGATTCCATTGTCTTTCGAAAACAGAAGGATGCCAATGAATGATTATGTCATTCCAAACTCCTTTCTCTGTATTTATGTTGGTTTGTAGGTCATGTGCAGTACCTATCCACTGTCATCAATGAAGGCAAGCTGAAGACTCGCAAGAGGTATGGTGTTCAATACATCCTGGACTCGATTCGGACACACTACAGGTGCGTTCACATTTAAACTGGACTATTATGAATTTGGTGATAGATCAAAGAATATGAAACATATAATTCTGATGAAAGATTATGATTAAAGTTTATATATTTTTTGGGGGTGTCCACAGTGCAGAGAAGGACGGCAGTCCTCTGTCTGAAGAGAGGCAGACGGTGCAAATCTCTCTTTTCTCTCTACTGAAGGACCTTCTGAAATCTCCCACTGCTGAGGAGCTGCACAGTGTACTAGCCTACGCTGCTATAGTCCAGGACGAGCAACAGGTGAACCACACAAGCACACTAGCTCTGTTTGAAAGTGTAGTGATCTGCAGCTGCCTTAAAAAGCAGTGTACTAACTCCCATGGAAACTCATAAGAGACAGAAAAATAGTTGTAAGTTGTTAGACACTGGTAGGTTGACTTCCTGGATGAGTAAACGGTGTCTGTTGTGCGTCTGTTTGTGTCAAATCGTTGTTTCCCAACCAGCCCGACACATTGGATCAACCAATGTTGCTCTTTTTGGGGGCAGGAATTTGGAATAAAAATATATTTAACCCTTGAATACATAAAGGGAGTCAAACTGACAAAATAGCGTATGATTTGTAGATTTCTTCAATTAAAAAAAAAATAGTAATAATTAATTTAATTCTGTATTATTAATTTATCATAAATCGTGTTTGTGTGCCTCAGCAATGTCAATTTCATAGGATCAGGAAAATATAAAATTTTTGTATGACCACCATCATTTTTCATAAAGAGGGTCAAACTGACTTGTATTTAAACTGACCCGTAATTAATTGCTTGGTATGCCATTAATTACGACTAAAACCAAAGAAAACTAGCCTAGAAATCTAGATCGAGCAGCAAATATAATTTGCAGCTAGGGTAGTCTAGCAACTCTCCGTTGGCTTGCAAGAAAAAAAACGAACTCTTGTCAGGCCAATCACATCGTGTATAGAGTTGGTGGGCGGGCTTAACATAATGACGGACTCATCCACAACCCACTTGATCTTGATGTGGGTCTGGCTTTTCAGGCTAAAAGAAAACATTTCCATTATTTGAAATTAAATTAAGATTACCTTAAATAAAATAAAATACGAAAAAACAAACTTCAGTTCGAATTTTATTTCAGCTAGTTGCCAAGGCAACATTTCTCATTATCGTTTAGTTTAAGTTAAAGTACTAAAATAACTAAACTAAAAACTGAAACTTAACAAACACTATTGTAAACAAAACAACATTTTAAAAACTTTAATTAAAATGTTTTATTAAAATTACGATAGAAAATATAAAAATAAAATCTAATTGAAAATATTGAGGAAAACTGTCAATTTAATATTTTATTTTGGAAAAAGACACAAAGGCATTGCTGAGCCTTTTAAGACACTTGTGTATAATCATATTTTTATTATTACACTGAAAAATAAGGATTAAAACAGAATATCTTTTCTTTGAATGATTACTTTTTCATTTATTTTGGTCTTATCATGGGGATATGCTGGTAGGACTAGAGTTGGCAGATTGGTGACTGAATTTTCTGTCTCTCTGTAGGTGATCAGTATTCTGGATGTGTTATACACTGTATTGAAGAGTTCTCCTCATCCACGTGAGCAGGCTGTGACGGTTCTTCTGGATCGAGGGGTGGAGCAGCTCTACTGTCTCCTGCTCAAAAACAACTATGGTGACGAGGCTCGTGAGAGATTATTCCGGGTGAGAAACACTTTAAATGGCGCAAAAATCATTGCACTAAGGCATGTATTGAGATGCACCAAGTCATTGAAAGCATCACGGTGAGATCAGTTTCTTTCAGTGTGATGTGAGCACATCTTTCCTGCTCTTCTGCAGGTCATGTATAAAGTCCTGAAGAGTGAGCGTGTACCTGAGCGCAATAAACTGCGCATCAAACTTAAGGACTCCGGTTACCTTGGGCTGGTCTGCTCCTTTGGAGACGTCCCCATCACCATGGCAACTGTGCGTTGTCTGTACGAGCAGGTGCTCGCCACAGGTAAACTGAAGAAAAGGTGGGCAGTAGTTTTCAACTTATGCTTCAGGTGTTGATTGGTGTATTTTGTTGTGTGTTTGGTGCAGATCCCACTCCTAATTTTAGAGACCTGTTGGCAGTGGCGTATCTGTCCCATCGCGCCGACCTCAGTGTTCGACTAGATATTTGTCGTAAGGTAAGTGACTGCTGAAAAAACTGCTAAAAACAGCTTTTGCTGGTTGGCTAGTCTTATCTGCTCTTCCAGCCTGGTCATAGCTGGTTTAGCAACTTCTTTATCTGGTCAGATTAGTTTTAGCTGGTCAGCCTGGAAAATCAGCTGCCCAACCAGCAAAATCCAGCTGAATACCTACTTGGCAGGGCTGGGAGAGCAGCTTGATCAGCTAAAGATATGTCCATCTTAAACCAGATATAGACTAGCCAACCTTATTTAAGGAAAATAATTTCACTTTAATTGAAATGTAGAAAAGTATTAATGATATCGTTAATGCAAATACGAACAACAACAAAAGTCCCTAACAAGGAAAGCCTCACCGGCCATATTTGCACTGCCTCTGGGCAGCTATTTCAGGCATACAAGACCAAGTCCTATCTATTTGAATGCGGGAATCCTGGAATCTCAAAAACTGCTTTCCAAACGTACAATTAAATAACATATTTCAAATCAGCAAAGAATCTGGAATGAACTGTCCCATAAATGGTGTTTCTTATGCTCAAATAGAGTTAAAAACATATTTTTCAGGCTAAACGAGCCAATGCGCACGTGCAGTTCTAAGCGCAACTCTCAGGTTTCTATGGGAACCAGAGCTTCTAAAGGCAGCTGCAGTGACGCAATGACTTTACCAATCAGCGATTGGCTCTTTTACTTTAGAAGGCAGGACTATTCCGCCATATTGTGCATTGCAGTTTCTCCAATTTATCAGTAATATGAGTGAACCGTCTTTCTATATCTTTGGTTAAACCATGGTAACCACAAATTAACCATGGTTTTGCTACACTAACCATAGTTCAACCATAGTATTTGTAGCAAAACTGTGGTTATACAAATGGTAATCTATCTGCTCAAAAAAACATGGTTACTACATTTTTACTATAATTAAACCATTGTTAATTTTCGTACGGGTATTTTAAGAGGTGTTGTATCTAGTTGTCCTTTGTGTTTGTCTGTTAGCCTTTGGTTAGCAAACTTGCTAAGAGCTTAGCCTACCACCTTAGCATAGTAATTACTGGTTAAGAAAGGTTATTTTGATTAGCTAGAACAAGATACCACATTAAAAGGGAAAGAAAAACAGTTACAGTTTCAACATTTGACTCACTATCTACAAATCATCTTATCAAGTTCACACTGTGGAACAAAACAAATCTGTCTGGTTATTCACACGTTTTTAATGGAAGATACAATCCATCTGACAATATAGATTCCCTTACACAATGACAAAGATCAAAGCCCATTTCTAAATTGTGACTTTCCTGGAATGGTACATTCTCATCTAAATGACTAATTATTAAATGAATGAATTAACATTTCTGTCTCCATCTTTCATCACTGTAGCTCTTCCACTTGATCTACTCCAATGAAGAGTATGTGAAGCAGCTCGCTCGTCAATCAGGCTGGCAAGATGTTCTCACCAAACTCTACGTCAAAGAATCGTACGAGTCTCGCGTCCGCAGCCAATGCAATTCTTTTTCCAGCCCCACCACCTCCCTGGATCCTGTTCTTTCCAGACCCGTCTTCAGTCGGGAGGACAGCGTAATGGAGGACGCACGGCAGCATGTCTACATCTCCCTCACTGCTCGCCATGACGAGGAGTATGAGGAGGAAGAAGGAGAAGCTCAGGATGTGTCCGAGGGCTACTCGGACCTCTCCCAGTCTCCCCCATCAACCGAACAACTCAAGAACGGTTCCCAACACTTCAAGCCATTTGACTCTGGAGAACAGAGCAGTCATTCGTCCTCCCAGTCCAACACTGTGGACATTCCATCCTCGTCCCGTCTGCTAGAGGAAGAGGAAAGTGCGTATCAGCCACTCTCGCCCTTCAGCTCACCCTTTGAGTTGGAAGTAAGCCTCCAAAAAGGACCCCAGACCCCTGTGGGTAGCCAGCCAGAGACCCCTTCTCCTCTGGAGCACAGTAAGACCTTCCCAGGCATGAGACCACGCAAGAGCTCCAGTCTGTCCAACGTTCTGGACGACACAAGCTATAGCACTGAACCACCCACAGACACCATCTCCAACACATCCAACCCACAGGTACATGCTGAACACCCTGACTGTGTCTGAAATCACCCCCATACCCTATTTAAGGGGACAGCCATTTGTACTGGTGTCCGAAACCATATAGGAAATTATCGAGTGCACTCATTCAATCGCAGTTGAGTGCACTCAACTCAAAAACAAGTGTACAACAAATGTACACTCAATGGTTAGCTGCTAGACCTATGCACCGTAAGCGTCACACCAAATAAATATGGCATCTAAAGCACTTCCACCACACCAGTTGTCTTACTTCGCTCACTCGTTTCCATTCATTTATTCATATTAGTAAAATAATGTAGGGAATAGTGAATAGAGGTTGAGAGTGTAATTTCGGGATATAGTCTCTGAGACAAGATAAGACACAATATAGCAGCGCGTTATTATAGACAAAGTGAAAAGCAAAGTAAAAAGCACATAAAAGTAAACAAAGTTACTTGTTCAGTGTTTAAAATTTGCACACAAAAAAAAAGTTAGATGGAACCCGATATTTAAAGAAAGTACTAGAATCTAGGGAGCAGAATAACCTGTATAACCTGTTTTTGAAGCTCTTTTGACCTGGGCTAGTAGGTAACCATCTTGAATCCACCCATAACCCCCTAGCAACCACATAATAAAGTAGCAATATCCACTCAGAACACTCATAAGTATTTATGTGAGTTAAACTTTGTGATACTTTGATAACTCTGATAGCTAAAAACTTCCCTCTCTATCCTTCCATTAGGCTCCAGAAGAGGAGTTGTGTAATTTGCTGACAAACATCGTATTCTCTGTGCTTTGGAGTGGCACTGAGGGGTCTGAGGATGTGATATGGAGAGAAAGGGGTCAGGTGTTCTCTGTCCTTACCAAGCTTGGCTCGTCCTGCCAACTGGTGCGGCTACCTGATGACATCAAACGCAGGTCAGAAACTTAACTTCAATGGTTTTAATGTTGCATTAACAATTCTTCTGTCCCAGAGAGCTAAAATGAAGACATTCTGATTGAACATTGAAGATTTAAATTTTTGAACAAAAGTTTTTAAATTTGCATCTGGACTCATCTGAACTTGAATGATACCTCAAGCTGTGCGGCTTGTGGAGGAGAGACGTGCTAGAGACTTTAAAGTGTCAATGAAACAGAAATAGTGACAGATATTTTTTTTAACCATCAGTTTTATCCATTGGTTGTTGATTTATTAAAAGCAGCTATGAAAGCAAGCTTTCTGTTGATTGTGGAGGGCGGGGTTAAGTGGACTAAATGATTTGAGTAGTCCGGCATATGTCACCAGAGAGAAGTCTGCCTTTTTACGGAAAGATTGAGTTGTGCTCACTGTGCTCATTGGGACCTTCAATGCTGCAGAATTTTTTCTGTACCTTTCCTCAGATCTGTGCCTTGATAAAATCCTGTCTCAGAGGTCTACAGACAATTCCTTGGACTTCATGGCTTGATATGTGCTCTGACATGCACTGTAAACTGTGGGACCTTATATAGACTGGTGTGTGCCTTTCCAAATCATGTCCAATCAACTGAATTTACCAGTCAAGTTGTAGAAACATCTCAAATATGTTCAGTGGAAACAGGATGCACCTGAGCTCAAGTTTGAGTCTCATGGCAAAGGCTGTGAATACTTATGTACATGTGTTTTTTGTTGTTTTTTATTTGTAATAAATTTGCAAAGATTTCAAATAAACTTCTTTCATGTTGCCCTTTTTGGGGTATTGTTTGTAGAATTTTGAGGAAAAGAATGAATTTTTTCTCCATTGTGGAAAAAGTGAAGCGCTGTGAATACTTTCCCGGTTCACTGTAACTCTACATCCTTGCCTCATTTACTATACGCTGCTATGAATATGCAATCTTAAACATTTGGGGATGGGCTTTTTTATTTCACTTGGACCAATAAGCAAAGCCCTAACAACCACACAGAACACCCTAGCTTTACTGTACTATTGGTTGCACAGAAATAGGCAACTTTCTGTTTTATGCTTTGTAAAGCTTGTTTTAAAGAGGACCTATTACGCTTGTTTTTTTTTTTTTTGTATGTATTTTACATTTTCAACTTTATTTAGTATGTAATGTTGCTTTTTGAGCAAAAAAAAAAGGCCTGCAAAGTTACAAAGCACAAAGTCCACTCCAAAAAAGAGTTGTTCTCTATATCAGTAAGCACTGTTTCTGAACTCAATTGTAATCTTGAGTTTTATTCTGGGAACATACGTCATAATATTCCTCATTATGATAATTCCCATCCAAGGCATAGGCCTGGTTGAGTTGCGTTAGTAGTGTGTATAAACATTTCTAAAACACGCTCGAAGTGGTTGACCAATCACAACACACTGGTCCAATCAGAGCGCATTGCGCTTTTCAGAGGGAGGGGCTTAATAGACACAATAATGAAACAGAGCGTTACTGACAGACTTGGAAGAGAGGTACTGCAATAATGTAAAATATGTGAAAAATAATTATATATATTCAAGCATGAAAAACTTTGTATAATATAAAGTCCATAATATGGCTTTTTTAAGTTGCAAATGACCCACATTATGAGAACAACTACTGCATTTGAAATCCAGTAGAGATCAGAGACTGAAGGGAGGTACCGTACAAGTGTTTTCTGGATTCCTTTGGTTCAGATGAGGGCAGGGTGGGAATCTCTGGAGGGCAGAAGTTCTTTGCACTACTGGGCTGTTGCTGTTTTTGGTGTGGCTTCACCATTGCATCACCATAGAGCTTGTTTTTGTCTTAGGGTGTGCCCGTCTGATGACTTGTTCAAGACAAATTGTATTCTCTTTGTTTTGTGGCTGTGAACAAACTTTAGAAGTTGGTGGTGGTGTGACAGATGTCTTACGTGTCTTTTGTGTGTTGTAGTCTATTGGAGATGATGCTGGAGTCGTCTCTGTCAGATTTGAGGGACTCTCAGGGCGTGTCTCTGCACCATGTGCCTTCTTTGCTTCGCCTCCTCAGACTGCTCCAGGACTTCCTATTCGCCGAGGGCACTGACAATCAAACACTATGGAGTGAGAAGGTTAGAAATGGATTGATTTATTCTTACTCTGACAGTTGATTTTTATAACTCACACACTCTTATTCCAAAGCCAAAAGAGTTTGAAACAAGAAGTTAGAAAAAATCCAGAATGAGGATGTTCACACCTGCACACAAATCCAATTTGGCTTTCAAATCTTTTAGCAAAAATAATTGTATTTGGTAACAGATTGTTGATGCACATTACAAAAAAAAATATTTTATTCAGATTTCAAATCCCAGGATGAGTTTGTAAACATCAGATTTCAGTTGTTTGTTTGTTTTGTTGCTTTTTGCTGTTCAGACTAAACTAAAAAATAAAAATTATTTGTGTCAATACTGTAAAAACATACAATTGTTTAATAATTTGGGGTCAGTAAAAGGTTTTTTGTTTGTGAAAGAAGTCTCTTATGCGCACCAATGCCCTTTTAAAAAAAAAATACTGTAAAAACAATTGTATTGAGAAATATTATTACAATTTATTATAAAATGTTATTTATTGCTATGATGCAAAGCTGAATTTTCAGCATAATTAATCATTGAATCATTACTGATCCTTCAGAAATCATTCTAATACGCTCATTGTTGATGCTCAAGAAACATTTCTTCTTATTATTAATGTTGAAAATAGTTGAGCTGTTTAATATTTTTCATGGAAATCGTGATTTTTCAGGATTCTTTGATGAATAGAAAGTTCAAAAGAACAGCATTTATTTGAAATAGAAATCTATTATAACATTGTAAATATCATTAAAAAACACATTTAAAAAGACTTTAGAATGGGGAACACTTATTCACTACTAACTACAACTTTTGCCTCAATAAACTCCTAATTTGCTGCTTAATAATAGTTAATAAGGTAGTTTTTGTGGTGTTTAAGTTTATGTATTGGGTAGGATTAAGGGAATAAGGTGATGCAGAATAAGGCATTAATATGTGCTTTATAAGTATTAATAAACAGTCAATATCCTAGTAATATGCATGTTAATAAGCAACTAGTTAATAGTGAGAATTGAACCCTAAAATGAAAGTGTTACCAAATTTAATGCGTCATCATTGCTGGATAAAAGTATTAATTGCTTATTAAAAAATCTTAATCTTTGACCCTTAAACTTGTGAACGTATAACATACAACTTGTAAGGATCTGGGTAGTGAGACAATTTGAGCACACACTCACACATACAAACTCATATGTACTGAACAAACATATATGTAACATAAAAGTGTGCAAATTAATTTTAGGAAACTTTTTATTTTGATGTTGCTTTTTTATTGTATGCAATGTGTTTATTTGTGTTTGAGTATAAGAGTGTGTTCATATTCGTGGCAGATCTTTGAAGGGGTGGTAAATCTGCTGGACAGGCTGCAGGCGTGGCACACGACCCCCGGGTCAGCGGGGTCTGCTGAGCTCAAAGAAATGTCTCTGATTGGCCTGCGTATCATCACTGGATACATTCAGCAGCAGCAGAACCCACAGGTACACCCGTCTTACTAGATAAACCAGGGATTCCATGGTTGTTTTATAAAATTCTTGTTCTTTGACATTTACAAATGTGTTTTTTACTAGCTGATTTTGTGGAATGAATAGAATGATTATGACAGTGTCAAACAAAACTAAATAAAATAAATGATGGTGTTGAAATTGCACACTTGTTAATACTCCCTTCTACAGGTGGAGTGTTTAAAAACGCGTTAATCCTCGTGATTATTAGACATGCCTTCGGGCTTTAAAGAGCTTTTTTTCTTAGTAGCTTCAGTTCATGCCAGTGGAGAGCAGATGTCCGTATATGGAGATGAGGGTTTTTTTTTTATCATTCTTCTCCAGACTCACTTAAACCCATCCCACACTCAAATTAGATCATATCAACTGAGGGAACTGACTTACTGTGGGGCAGTCTAGGGAAACATGTGCCTGCCTCATGGCTTTTCTCAGTCTGTTGTTCATGAACATGTTTGTTTCCTATAGACAGGTTTTCTGTTTATACATTATTAAGCTTGTAGTTATTTCCTTTAGTGCAATGTGCCGTAATTTCAAAAATTCAATTGTTTGGAAAAAAATACTTAATTTGGTAGGGTCCGACTTTGAAAAAGCATGTTTATAACGTTTTTTTTTACATGTATATAAGTATTTTTTACTAGTTTCAGCCTGACGTGGTTATCATTTTCATGTCCTGCGCCACGTTGTTAAATTAAATAGCAAATGCATTTACGCCCATTTGTGTGCCCACAACGAGGTGTGTTTAGGCTTGTTGCTATTTTGAGGCAAAAATTCTGAAAAAACGACTGCGCCACTGACCAACTGAAACCTGGTCTAAAGTCAACGGCTCAATATTTATTTTTGTTATATAAAGAGCGCGTTAGTAATATGCGCCTATAGGCGGATCCATAATGCGTGTACACTCTGCTTATTACACACAGCAGCAGATGCGCATCAGCACACAAACATTTTTAAATATGAAAAATTAAAGGATTAAAAGTATGTAAAAGATTATTATGGTGTACATAAATCTAAAAATGCCTACATGTTATAATGGATAGTCATTGCATGTATCAGAATTAGCATACCTATTTGCAGTAATGACGAGCAAGCAGGCGTGGATCCGTTTCCTCCCTAAAGAAGCGTTCTGTTTTTCCGCTTGCATATTCCGGCATGCAAATAGCGAATCCGCCATGGAGCGAATGCAACTGGCTTTTAAAGGGAATGGGAGATGAGACTCGGATTGGTTTATTGCACGTTACGCCCAAAACACACCCATTCCTCATTAAGAGAATAGGAACAACCGTTTTAGACCATGCGCCAGGTGTGCAGACCATTTTTCCCATCGTTAAACTAGCAAAAATAGATTCCGACACAGCCTAAGTGCACTTGCACCGTGCGCTTTAGACCATGTGCTTAGATCGTTAAAATAGAGCCCTTGGTCTCTCTATAACCCCTCCTTTTTGAGAGAACTCTGCTCTGATTGGTCAGATGTTCCAGTCTGTTGTGATTGGTCTACTGCCTAAAGTGCGTGTTGGAAATGAAATGGCCAAATCTACATTTTAGCTCCAGAGGCTTCCTCAGTGCTTGTACATACAGTGATACGAACAGTTACAACGGAGTCAGTTCTACTGACTCTTCACAACCTCATCCTTTGAAGTGCATGTAAACTAATCTTCTCAACATGTCAACAACAAGAACCTTAGCTACAACTACAGTGTTTGAGGGTAGGTCAGAGTAGACGTTTGCATTATGTAAATTTGTTACAAAGCTTGGTAGGTTCAAGCAGGAAGTAAGACTGGAATTACTTACGACTTGTTTCAGGCAGTTTAGAATCGGTTCTTTCTTTTGGGACACTATAACTCCAGTGGTTGAGCACTTGAAACTTTTCAGACCTTTTACATTCACAAACAGCTATACTGTATTGCACACTGCGTGAAAGGTAATATCCGAAAAAGCATAATAGGGGCACTTTAGTTTAGATCATAAGGCAAGTGTGAATATTCATAGAAATCATTAATTGGATCAAAGACTAAATTAACTAACATAGATGCATCCTTAAAACCATCAAATGAAAATGGATCAGCATATGAGCTCATATAAAGAGCTCATATAATAAGCATAGACAACCAAGTGCCACTCACCGTGAAAGCTGTGTGCAGAAATAACCCTTGACAAATACAAGAGGCAAACATGAGTAGATAAACAAGACTAACAAGGGACCATGATGACACAGGTGTTCACAATCATTTGGAAATTCATGCAGTTATAACATGATTTTAGATGCTGTGTGTGTTTAGAAAGGAATAATAGCTTGTTAACTGCATCATGTTTAGTATATACTATATACTAGCTGTGTTTTTTATGTGAGACGGGATGCATTATGCAGTGATAAACACTTCAACTGATAGTATGCTGCATTGTCACATGAATTTATCGCATCGCTTGTTTAGTTTAAAGTGAGTGGCATCCATCATCTTGGAAATAAAACGGTAGTTTTGAATGAATCAATGATAAGGGATGGTATTCTCATGTTCACTAGTCAAATCGTCAAATGCAAAGCATTGTGGGATACAGTACCCTGACACTTTTTAGAAAAGGCCATCTCAGTATTCTATGCATACAGAGAATTTGCATACTGAACAGTGCAATGTAGTATAGTTTATACTAATAAAATAATTAATGTCTAGCTTACTGTTTGCTAGATAGTTCCATGTCGACAAATGAAACCCAATGTACTGTTGAAATTGATTTCTGGACATCACAATGTAATTTTTTCTGCAGTTGTTATTGTACATATATCTGATATAGCATTGTATTGTACCACCCACAATAATACAATGCTATTTTTTCTTCAAAGTTACACCAATGAAGTATAGAATAGTATCTAGTATAGTATATACCTCGTTCATTTAAATGTTTATATCATATACTGTACAGTATGCAGTATACTATACTGTACTATATACTGCTTCATATTCTGTTGCAGTGTGTAATAAGTTATTATTCCATTTTAGTATCGTATAGTATAGTATATAGTATAGCAAAGTATAGTATAGTGCAGTCACACTACAGTTTAGTATAGTGCAGTTACATTACAGTATAGTATAGTGCAGTCACACTACAGTATAGTATAGTGCAGTTACATTACAGTATAGTATAATGCATTTACAGTATAGTATAGCATAGTGCAGTTACAGTACAGTATAGTATAGTGCAATCACACTACAGTATAGTATAGTGCAGTTACAGTACAGTATAGTGTAGTGCAGTTACTGTACAGTATAGTGTAGTGCAGTTACATTACAGTATAGTATAGTGCAATCACACTACAGTATAGTATAGTGCAGTTACTGTACAGTATAGTGTAGTGCAGTTACATTACAGTATAGTGTAGTGCAGTTACAGTATAGTATAGTATAATGCATTTACAGTACAGTATAATGCATTTACAGTATAGTAGTGCAGTGACAGTATAGTATAGTATAATGCATTTACAGTATAGTATAGCATAGTGCAGTTACAGTACAGTATAGTATAGTATAATGCATTTACAGTATAGTATAGTGCATTTACAGTATAGTATAGTATAGTATAGTGCATTTACAGTATAGTATAGTATAGTATAGTGCAGTCACACTACAGTATAGTATAGTGCAGTTACTGTACAGTATAGTGTAGTGCAGTTACATTACAGTATAGTGTAGTGCAGTTACAGTATAGTATAGTATAATGCATTTACAGTACAGTATAATGCATTTACAGTATAGTAGTGCAGTGACAGTATAGTATAGTATAATGCATTTACAGTATAGTATAGTGCATTTACAGTATAGTATAGTATAGTGCATTTACAGTATAGTATAGTATAGTGCAGTCACACTACAGTATAGTATAGTGCAGTTACTGTACAGTATAGTGTAGTGCAGTTACATTACAGTATAGTGTAGTGCAGTTACAGTATAGTATAGTATAATGCATTTACAGTACAGTATAATGCATTTACAGTATAGTATAGTGCAGTGACAGTACAGTATAGTATAATGCATTTACAGTATAGTATAGTATAGTATAGTATAGTATAGTATAGTATAGTATAGTATAGTGCAGTTACACTACAGTACTGTATTGTATACTGCAGGAATAATTCGTAATATGATAGAATGAGATTCTGATCATATGCAAAATACTTTCACAATATACATATCAACATTAAAAGCCTAATGTGAACAAAAAAAATGGCAATAAACACAGATAACCCCCGAATCATGACAGTAATATGTGCTTTTTTTTTTTTTCTTAGGTGTGTGAGATGGCACGTTTAAAGCTTCATAGCTTGCTGCAAACTGTGTTATGCCTGTCCTCAGAGGAGGTGTGTTTCCTGCTGGGTCGTCTTGGTGCGCCACTTTGGCAAGCAAACTCTGGTTCAGACACAGAGGCTTTGCTGAGCCCGCTGGTACCCATCGTCCGAACGCTTTTGGACCAGCATGCGGATCTCACCACTCTTCAGAACATGCTCCCCAACCTCCCCGCCACCAACGGCAGCCCCTCCTTCGCCCAAGACCTCCAGAACTACTGCAGTACTGCTGAGTGGCAGCAGTTCTTCCAGAACCACGTCAGTACAGCCTTATCTTCCTCACACACACGCATATTTGCAGACACCCAGTTAGACTGTTTACCTTAAGATAAGCTGGCAGCTTCTCCGCTACAGCCATGTCAGTATATGTTACCACAAACCTTTTTTTGTTTTACCTTTTTTGGATGCAGAATGACAAGAATAAATCTCTCACCCTTCACTCTCAGTCAAATGCAAGATAAGCTCATCATTTCACAAAAAGCTCAGTCCAGTCAGGATTGAAGCACATTTTTTCGTTGAAATAAAAACATCTGTAGTATATTTTATAATCATCTAGGATTCATTTTTGGATTCAAGGTTTACCTAAAGCTGTTCGACTGATTTCAGAGTGGTAGACCCCTCTCTCTAAAACAGTGCATAACTTACTCAGTGGACGTGTGTTTGTTTTAGCGTGAGGGCACTTTGGCGGTTAATCCGCTTCCATTGTAGTGATGAACTCTTTATTTAGACCCTTTTGTTCATCCAGTGCAAAAACAAGACAGAAAAATTCTGATTTATTCGCCTCATCTCACAAATCCAAAACAAACCATGCACTTAAATTAAACAGACATCACGGCAGAGTGACCTGGAGAAGATTTATAAAGGCTGGAGTGTGACTGTGTGTGGTTATAAATCTTCCCTGTTTGGACTGTTCGTATATACAAATCTCACGGTATATTACGATGCCTTGAATCAGGATGTAAACCAGGTTTTACACAATGCCCAAACATATATGTAGGTGAGGGGAGGTGAAGAGAGAGAGGAAAATGTGTGTGTTTTGATTGTTCAGCATTTAAATGATACAGTACATTTGGTAACACTTTGCAATAAGGTTCATTTGGTAAAGGAACACAGGGACTTTTTGGGACTTTAGCTTATTCACCGTATCCCCCAGAGTTAGATAAGTCCATACATACCATTCTCATCTCCGTGCGTGCCATAACTCTGTCTGACGCACCCACCGCTAGCCTAGCTTAGCACAAAGACTGGAGGTAAATGGCTTCAGCTAGCCTACTGCTCAATAAGTGACAAAATAACGCCAACATTTTCCTATTTATTCATTTTCCTATTTTCCTATGTTGTGATGTGTACTAAGACCTACGGAAAATGAAAAGTTGCGATTTTGTCACTTATTGAGCAGTAGGCTAGCTGGAGCCGTTTACCTCCAGTTTTTGAGCTAAACTAGGCTCACGGAACAATTTTAAATCAATTGTATGCATTTACTTAAAAAATTAGTTACTTTATGCATTCATTTGTTAGTATATTATGTTATTTTTACTTATAACAATTTTTAAATAATATTTTAATAATTTTAAATGAGTTGTAAGCATTTATAATATAATACATTTTTTATTTTAAGTGTTTTTTGTGTTATATTATATTTTCCAAACAATTCTACAAAAATGAAATGTACACATGAATGTATATTTCTGATGTGTGGTCGCAGATGTGCCAGTATTAGCTGTATTAACTTCAAACATGCCTCATCAAAATGTAATGCAACATTTAAACATCCATTTTAAACCATGTGAAATGTTTTCATAATGTATGCCTGTAGGTGGAGCCCACAATGCAGCAGTATGAGCTAGACACTTTTGGAAAGAGTCACGACCTGATGTCCAACTTTTGGAATTCCTGCTTTGATGACCTCATGAGCTCTGCACAGAGAAGAGACAAGGACCGTTCTGACTGCAAAGCCAAGTTTCAGGTGTCTGCTAACCCCAATTATTCCAATACAGAGGGAATATGTTAGGCTGCTAAAGAGAAGATTGCATGGTTTGATCCACACATGGAGAAAACCTTGAGTGCTTACTGCTTGGGAATACCGGGATTATTTATAACACATCCAAAACCCCCAACATTTTTATGACATATGATTTAATAACATGGACTGTTTGTGTTTTTCTCTTTCCAGGAGCTCATCATTGACCCGTATCTAAAACGAGTGCGCTCAGAGAACAGCCGCTTCCACAATGTCCAGAAGATGATTAACGGACAACAGGGGGTGGTGTGGAGGCATTGGAAATCACTGCGTAGATTACTGAGCAGTGAGAGAGGAGCATGGGCACTCAGGTCTGCATGCATTAAACTCTTATTCTTAGTGAATATGATGCATTGAAGAATTGTATTATTTTATTTCTTATTTGTGTGTATATATATACATACATGCATATATACTCGTTTTAGATATATACAGTACTTGCTCTGCAGCAACAACAATAATCAACAGCGCAGCAGTGTAGCAGATCTAGTCTGCCAGTGTGTGTGTGTGTGTGTGTGTGTGTGTGTGTGTGTGTGTGTGTGTGTGTGTGTGTGTTTCAGACTTTTCACAACTTTTCATATCTAGGTCACTAAAAATGTATTAAATAATAAAAACCGCAAATAGAAGCAATATCACAGTGTCACCGTAAATTGAGTTAAAGTGAGGTTCAGTTGTATACACTGATACTGTATATCCAAGCATTATATTGCGGTATGTGTGATGATGGACTGAGGGGAAGTGTTTGTGTTTCAGGGTTCAGCCAGAGGTGAAATGGAAACTGTCAAGTGCAGAGACGTACTCTAAGATGCGTCTGAAGCTGGTGCCCAACTACAACTTTGATTCCCACTGTGATGCCAGTGCACTGAGAGATAACATGGGTTAGTCACTTTGGAGAATGTCCCTGTAATCTGCTAAATGAGCATTAATGAATGAATGGATGAATGATACTGAATACATCAATAGATCTCAGAATGACTGCTGGTAAATGGACATTCTGATTGTTTTGCTTTGACCAAATATTTTAAAATCACCTCTCTCCACTTGAACTCTTTGTTATTTCAATGTTAATGTTGGAGTTTTTGGCTGTTTTTTCTGCAGGAGCCGACAGCCCTCGCAGCTCGACCGAGCCCCTCCCTCTTGCTGTTGCCAAGGAAGCCAAAGTTAGTGACATGGAGGATGACAAACTAGAAGATGAGGATTTTGTCTTCCTTGAAGAGTGAGTGTCCTACTGTAACTCTCTGAGTACTCATTTGATTTGTTAGTAAGTTATCTAAACCAAGAGATCTAAATTGTTGATGCCAAAAACCACCAAATATGATGAACCCTGGCAAGGAATTCTCTTCCTAAAATTTAAGGAACATATTTTTATGTATTAAAAACTTGGCATGTGAATACAATAGAATAGCAATAGAATAAAATAATTCTGATTATATCTTAACAATATAATTAAAGGGTTACTTCAGCGATTAGCATTAAGCTTTGTATCAGTAGAAACCCAGTAGTACAGTATATTCGAATTTAGGAACATTGCTTCCCCCCTCATATCCCGAGACAAGAGATTTATGTATTTTCTGTCTGGAAAAAAGCCTCCGATGAGGCAAATATTGTAATTTTGCGTCATCGGAGGCTTTTTTGGCCAGAGGCTAGAGACTACAGCCAGTAGTAGGAGCTAGTTACGCATGTTTTCAAAAACACTCGAAAAGCGAGTGTTCTCAATAAATTCCTATGAAAGTTAAACTTCCATAGGCATGAACTAAGACGCGCCAGACTGGACACGCACAGTGAATGAATGAACGACAATGCGGCCATGAATGAATGCCGGGTGGCCGTGCTTATTTTAGTTTCGGTTTAAAATTAGCGTCAATTCGGGGGCGGGTTGCTTGAATTGTGGGTTCATGAAAACACAACAACAAAACGGTACAATGACAAACTCAGACACACAAGTGTCTGTTCTCTAACTGAACTAAAGGATTTTATTACTATAAAAATCAAAACGACGGTGGGGTGGAGCTGTAACCGGTAAGTGTGGCTTGGGGAATGGCCTCATAGGGCAGTGAAGCAAGTGCATTCTGGGAGTTGTTGTCTTTCATCCATATGAGCCAAAAATAAATTTTCTGGCTTTTCTCAGTCTAGAAGGCACCAACTTCTAAAATAATTTCACATTTCTACTACATAAATGACACAGTTTAAATACACATTCATCTTCCCAGCGGTGAAGTACCCCTTTAATATCATATTTTAGCATGTTACTTGACAGCCCTAAAATATATATTTTATAACCAGATATTCCTTGAGTGGCGTATTACTTTTCAGTAGCAATATGACACCCAGTTTTCGAAAATATACTTTATTCATAATAATAATGAGAGTAAACAGTTCTTCCACTGAGTAATAGGTACATCCATATTTTGTATATTTATCTGTAAATTTTAATATCTTAAAATATGCTCATCAAATCATGTTTCAGAATCACTAAACTAGGTGGTTCTGAATATCAGCATTGTTCGATAAGCTTAATAAACAAGAAGTTAATAATGAGTAACTTACTAATGCTATTTTGGTATTATTTATATATTATTATAGTATTTATATGTTTTCAGTTTAGTTTTGTGCTTTTGTAATGTTTATTAGTTACTAATTATTTAGTTTTAATGTTTATTTCGTTTATTTACCTTTATTTTTATTTCAGTTTTAGTCATTTTTGTTCATCAACTCTACTACTACGACTTATTTTAGTTTCTAATTTTTGTTGTCCAAAACAAACCCGAAGCAGAATCAACTGTCACACGTCTCCAAGTAACAGACAGTAGTGTTTTTTTGTTCCTGAATGAATCAGTGTCTTTGAATGAATCAATTGAGTAATGATTCAGGCTTTTCTGGTACCTGCAAAGACTTGGGTTTGGGTACCTGCAAACAACTGTTATTTTTATTGTGTTCGAGCGCATGTTTAGCAGGGTGTGTGTTATTCCTCAGGGCGGAGGAGGGCGAGGAGGAAAGCCAGAAAGAAAAGCTGGTGCTCTCAGAGGAGTGTGAGCTCATCACTATTGTTGCCGTGGTACCAGGTCGTCTGGAGGTCACAACACACCACCTGTACTTCTACGATGGCAGCAGTGAGAAAGAGGAGACCGAAGAAGGTGAGTTGCAGCTTGTATCAGACTGTATATGCCGTCATATTGCCCAAACTCTTTTCTTTGTCTCACTGATAAGCCTCCATTCATTGTTCTAAAAGAACTTTCTTATGCTGCATTGATTGGATCAAAAATACAGTTGAAACAGTAATATTGTGAAATCGTATTACAATTTAAAGTAATTGTTTTGTGTTTTAACATGTATGTATTTTAATATTAGCATTTTAAAATGTAATTTATTCCTGTGATGGCAAAGCAGAATTTTCAGAAAAGATCCTTCAGAAATCAGTCTAATATGATGATTTGGTGCTCACTTATTATCAACTGTTATTGATGAACAATTAATATTGATGATTGATGATGGTTCTTGTTATTATCAATGTTAAAAACTATTTTTTTTCAGGATTTTTTTATGAATAGAAGTTCAAAAGAACAACATTTATAACATTTTAACGTGCATCACACTTTCCACAAGAATATTGAGCAGCATAAACTGTAATGTTATATTGATGATAATAATAACTTATCAGCAAATCAGCATTCTGTATTAGCTCATGTGAAAAATTGAAAATTCAGCTTTGCCATCACAGGAATAAATTACATTTTAAAAATATATTAAAATTGAAAACAAATATAATATTTCACAATATCACTATTTTTACTGTATTTTTGATTAAATAAATGCTTTCTTGGTGAGCATAAGAGACAACTTTCAAAAACATTCATGGCTATCAATTATTTCAAACTTTTGACCAGTAGTGTTTTTGATAAGCTATGATTCATGATTATAATGTGTATGCTTTTGACTGCCCATGCAGGTATTGGGTTTGATTTCAAGAGGTCGGTGTCACAGCTAAGAGAGGTCCACCTGAGGCGATACAACCTGCGGAGATCAGCACTAGAGCTATTCTTCATTGACCAGGCACACTACTTCATCAACTTCAGGAAGGGGGTGAGTTAGACACATGGACAACAAGCATTGGTGGCATTTAATGTCTCTTCATGGTTTAATATTTGCTTGGGTTTTCCCACAGGTGCGGAACAAAGTCTACTCCAGGATCCTGGGTCTCAGGCCGCCCAATCTGTTCTACTTTGGTTCTCGCTCTCCTCAGGAGCTCCTGAAAGCCTCCAACCTGACTCACGTATGTCTTATATGAAAGAAGGCTCATAGCACAATTTTTTTTTCCATTTATGTGGGAAATTAAAAAGCAAGGGATTAACACATACGCCAGACACATTGAGCCTTGGTGCTTATATGGGAGATGCTGATTGGAATCTGTTCTGCATTGCATCCCGACCCCATTGCTGCCTCTCTCGCCATAATTTCTAATTCCCTCTGTATTGTATCTGCCAATAAAATAAAAAAAACATCCAAATCAAACTATTGTTTATTTTCATTCTTGTTCCTTTTGCAGAGATGGATTTGCAGAGAGATCTCCAATTTTGAATATCTGATGCAGCTCAACACCATTGCTGGTCGCACATACAACGATTTATCACAGTATCCAGTGGTGAGTTCTCAAAAAGCTAGCATGGTTTTATTTTTGTTTTGTTTAAAATCCATACATTTTAAAATCCATTTTGCTGAGCAATCTAAATGTGCACGACTGAACTTCTGATGTTGTTATTGACTATTGTACCGGTCAGGCGAGTCTTCTCTTTTCTTCATGTGCATGTGTGTATTCTCAGTTCCCCTGGGTGTTGTGTGACTACACGTCTGCTGAATTGGATCTGGAAGACGCATCGGTTTTCAGAGATCTGTCCAAACCCATTGGTGTTGTCAACTCTCGCCATGCACAGAACGTCAGGGAGAAGTGAGACAGTCTCTCAGTCCTTATTGCAGAATTCTCGTTATCAAAGAATGTGTATCACAAAACTAGAAGGATGGTTAACAATACCACAAGCTGATATTTTATAAATAGATATAAATGAGGAAATTATAACAGTTTGATCTTTCATAAGGAAAAGCAGTGTAATGTAGAATGTTTTATCCTTCAGCTGTTTTGCTAAGTGTCTTGTTCTTGTTGTTGTTTGAAAAGGTATGAGAGTTTTGAGGACCCAACAGGCACTATCGATAAGTTCCACTATGGCACACACTACTCTAATGCTGCCGGCGTCATGCACTACATGATCCGCACAGAGCCCTTCACCTCATTACATATACAGCTCCAGAGCGGCAAGTAAGACACACAGACTCACACACACACACACCGGTGCAGTCATACTACTGGGCAAATGCTGCAAGCTATGGGAAGGAGAGTCCAATCCTGCTCCTGGAGGGCCAACATCCTGCAGGGTTTAGCTCAAACACACCTGAACCAGCTAATCAAGGTCTTCAGGATTACTAGACATTTCCTGGAAGGTGTGTTGGGGCAGGTTGAGGCTAAACTCTTCAGGCCCTTCAAGCAGCATTGGACACTCCTGCTCAAGGGTGTGCTTAATTTTGCTTTGGGCCACATTCGTATTTCAGGATTGTTTTTTGTATAACTGAAGACATTTGTACTCAAATGTGTGTTTATTCATTCCAAGTATCGTTACCTATGGTATAAATGGAAGTTCAACGTTAAAATCTTTATAAGTCTTAAATATATCATTAAAGAGGCCATATTATAGCCTGACGTCGTCATACTCAGATTCTAGTCAGAATATGAGTCAGATACTGCTCCATTGGGCTGTGATTATGAGGCGTGTTTCAACCGAACCAGGAAAGAAAATGCCTCTGCGCTCAATTGGATAAACCTACAACCAATCAGAGCAACGTAGCACACACGCTGGAAGAAGTAGAAGAAGAAGATGAGTGTAAACAATCTTTGCCAGTCTTGTAAAAAAGAATTTAAGGAGACACTAGTACTTATCAACACGATCATCATTTTTGAGAGAAATAGTAAAGGTGAATGCATATACAAACAAGTTCTCCGTTTGGGATTAGAACAAATTTAACCCAAGCGCTCTTTGGTGATGTGCATGATTACATCACTGTTGAGCATCTGTCCATCATCGTATAAAGCCCACCCTGACAATTTGATTGGTCCGAACAGCTCTGGTTCGAGCATAGTTGCTCCACAACAGATCAAGTCAAGACCAAACTTCCCGACCTCAAATGTTGTGGGCGGGGCTAAGTTGTGCTGGCATCCAGGCTAGCCATATTGTGCCCTATTACAAAGCCTTGATTGTGTTTTCGAGATCTTCTAGAATAGGTTTTTCATGCTTGAATGTTCAAAAAAAGCTTTATTTTTTCACATATTTTCCATTGTTGCAGCATGTCTCTTCCAAGTCTGTCTGAAACGCTCTGTTTAGTTCCCGTCTCTATGAAGCCCCTCCTTCTAAAAAGTGCAATGCGCTCTGATTGGTCGGCTGGACCAGTGTGTTGTGATTGGTCAACCACTTTGAGCGTGTTTTGGAAATGTCCCGCCCTTCTTACCATAACCACGAGTTTCAACACAATCGCAACTCAACCAGGCCACGCCCCTTCTTTATGCGTATGATTTAGGAGGGAATCGTTTAAAAAAATAAGGGATATTGTGACGTGTGAGAGAAGTTCCTGGAAGAGAACTCGAGGACTCATTTTCAGGGAATTGAGAAACAGACAGTGTTACTGATATCGAGAATAACTCCCTTTGGAGTTGACTTTGAAACTTTGCAGAGCTAAAGAAAGTTGAATATGTAAAAAAGGCATAATAGGTCCTCTTTAAAAGTAATTTAAATTAGTTTGATGGTTTTGACAGGCCAAAACTAAGTAGCCATACAGGAATGAAGATCACCAACATGAAATTGTAAATGTTATAAATATTTGATGTATATTTTATGTTTGTTTGCACTCCCTAGTACTGACCACTAGGTTGCAGTGTTGTTTACCTGATGGTTTTTAAACATATGTCTGGGGCTGCTCTTATATGAGTGATTGTGTGTGTGTTTAGGTTTGATTGTGCCGATAGGCAGTTTCATTCAGTAGCAGCAGCGTGGCAGGCGCGGATGGAGAGTCCAGCTGACGTGAAGGAGCTCATCCCAGAGTTCTTCTACTTCCCAGAATTCCTGCAGAACATGAACGGTCAGTGAGTCAATGATGAAAAAGCACGCTGCCACTGAAATATGTTCAATGGATTTTGAATTGCGTTATGTTATGTGTGCAGGTTTTGATCTGGGCTGCTTGCAAATGAATCAGGATATGGTCAATGATGTGTTGCTTCCCCCCTGGGCGTCTTCGCGTGAAGACTTCATCAGGAAACACAGAAAAGCCTTGGTGTGGGAACTGACACAATGCGCAACACACTGATTTCAAATATATGTTATATATACAGTTTGCTATAACTAAATTTGTTATTGAGTTGAAAAACTGATATTGAGTCTTTTGATCGATTAATTAAAAGAATCAGCTCATATGAGTCATTTACTTGAATCGGACAATGTTTGTGCTTTTTTTGTAGAAAACAGTTATTATGATAAAACATGTATTTTTAATTAATAACATTCAATTCAGGCTGCAATTGACAATGGCAAAAATATCATATTTCCGCCGTGGTGCTGCAGGTTCAGTGGCTCAATGGAAAAAAATGCTTTTGAAACATGCACACTATTTTGTTCTTCATCTGACACACACTCTCCTTGTGTATCTGTGCGTTTAAAGGAGAGCGAGCATGTGTCTGCTCACCTGCATAAGTGGATAGATCTTATATTCGGGTATAAGCAGCGAGGACCTGAAGCAGTGGAGGCGCTTAATGTCTTCTACTACTGCACTTATGAGGGTAAGAGGCCTCTTATGAGTTCATGCTAGTTTAAACATGTTTCTGCATGGAAAATATGACTGATCGGTGTGTGTGTTTTGGCTGTCAGGTGCGGTGGATCTGGACGCCATAGCTAATGAGACCGAGCGCAAGGCCCTGGAAGGCATCATCAGCAACTTTGGCCAAACGCCCTGTCAGCTTCTCAAGGTGGGACATCAGACAGATGTTTCCATCTCTAGCCAGCATAAGCTCCCAGTCTGAACGGCGTTATTTTTATTTATATTTTTTAGCAATATTTTGAATTACCTTTTTGTTTTTATATTTTCAGTTTTCATTTTAATTTTTGTTTAATTCTTAGTAATTTTGTAATGTGCTTTTAGTAATTGTATTAGATTTGTTTTTTAAATATTGCTATATATAGGTTTAATCCGTTTTAATTTCAGTTTTTGTATTTACATTTAGTAATTTTAGTGCTTAAACTTATTTTCATCCAATATTGGTAACATTTTACAATGTTTAGTTAACTGCATTACTTAACATGAACTAACAATGAAAAATTATTTTAAAGCATTTTGTTATTATTAATGTTAATTGTAACATTTACTAATACATTTACAAAATCAAAAGTTGTATATATTTATATTATTTAATGGACTTTTCTTGAATACCCACTGTTAACAAAGATTGATAAATACTGTAACAAGTTTATTGCTCATTATTAGTTAATTTTAGTTAACTAATGGGACCTTATTGTAAAGTGTCACTGTACTATTTATATTTTATTTTGGCATCATTTCAGTTAACAAAAATGCTTTTAATAGTTTTAGTTAGCGATAAAAACCTTGGGTCTAAAGGCTTTTGTGTAATGTGTTGCGGGTAATATGGCACAAGTGAAACCTCTCTGTGTTATTCAGGAGCCTCATCCTCCCCGTATGTCAGCAGAGAATGCCTTCAGGCGGCAGGCCCGCATGGACTTACTACCCCCCAACCTTTTTGATCAGCTCAATAAACTCAGATCTTTCAAGGAGGTATGTCCAAATGTATTAGTATTTTATTTCAACTGAATAATGTGTTGAAATGGCACATTTTGAGCACTATGTGCTAATAATTTAAGTTTGATTTAAGGAGATTCTTTGGTGAAAGTGTGATTTGTGTTGTGGTTGTTATTTGTTTTCGTGTAGGTGGTGAGTGATGGTCTGCCGTTAGTGCAAGCCGTGGTGCCCAGAAATCAAACCCGCTCCTTTATCATCCCAGGTTCTGACATACTGGTAAGATTATTTCAGGGTTATGTTCACTTGTTGTGTGTACTAATATTTGAGTAGGATGAACCAATCACAGTGGTTCTCAACCATTAGAGGGCTTCAGCGAACATCCAAAGGGCACTCAAGATTACTTAAAATGATGTAAAATAAGCCAAAACAAGCATGAATATAAATTTATAATGAATACAAATGTTCTTGATATGCCAAGCTCTAAAATATTTTATAGGGCATAAATTAGAAATCATTTATTTATATAATATATATATATATATATATATATATATATATATATATATATATATATATATATATATATATATATATATATATATATATATATAAAACAATGATTTAAACATATGTTAAGAACCATTTTGGAGTCTGAGGAAAATTTGAGAGGCAAAAAATTATAATTTTGTGGCTATTATTAAATTAATACTTAAATTAATATTAAACTCAATACTTGAAATTAAATTGCTGTGTATCCAAAAAGGGATTACACACCGACATACTAGCAATCTTCTTTTATTATTACATGTGCAAAAAAATTAAGTGCTCAGTGCATATTAAAAATGCAAAAAAAATCATAATTTTAAAATAATGCACTATTATTTTTCATTCTACTTTCTAAAGACTGATCAGGAATATAATGCAATAACTGTTATGTTTTTGTTTTTCAATAGGAATGAAAAAAACATTGCATTTAGTTAGAATAGTTTGTATTTGTGTTGTTTCTATGAGGTTGTCTGTTTACAGTAAAAATTATTTTTATTGGAAAAGCATTGTATAAATAAATTTCAAATTTAACAGTTTATACAGTAAACATTACTCTATATTACTCATATTTTCCAGATCTCTTTTTGTGTTGACAGTGACAATATAAATTAATGTATTAATTAAATGAATTAATTATTAAATTTTTGGATACAATTTGTCTATCTCTCTCTTAACCCTCTGCGGTACTTCATTTATGGGTCACACTCAGGACCTTCGGGTCAAAAATGACACGGAGGGCGGGATTAAGATAATAAAAGATTTGAGTAAAATCAATGGAATAAATTTTTGTTCAATAATATTTTTTCTTTTCTTTTTTGGTGTTTTGAGATAATTTTATGATTTATAATTGATATTTATGCAATCATTATGACCCATTTTTTTCCCATTGAATATAATAAAAAATGTGTACATATATATATAATTTTTTTTATTAAAGCTGTATTTCATTTTAGAGTCAAGCCTAGACCTCATGAAAGCAATTTTTTAAATGAGATCGGTGCTATCCGGTGGACACATTGAGCATTATCACGCAATAGCACATTTTTACCACTATAGTTCATCTTGCTTTTTATAAAAAAAATTTACAAATCGTAGCTTCATCGGAATGGTCCGAAACTTGGTGACTTTATTGGTACTTGGTATCTGAACACCCAAAAAAATTGGGGACAGGATTTGAAAAGTCTAAGTGGTCGTAAAAAAAATGTGTCACACTCAGGACCTTCGGGTCAAAAATGACCCCCATAGGAAATGAATGGGAAATTGGCAAGTTTTTTTGTGCATAAAATCTACAAATCAGCCAGGATGCAGAAAAAAGGAATCAACAGTGAAGGGGTGAATCTCTAAAACATCGAGAGTGCAAAACAGACAAAAAAAACACACACACACACACACACACACACACACACTTATACACACAAAAACACGCACGCACAAATGAACGCGTGCCATTCCAAAAGCTAATTTTGGCTAATTGTGTGTGTGTGTGTGTGTGTGTGTGTGTGTGTGTGTGTGTGTGTGTGTGTGTGTGTGTGTGTGTGTGTGTGTGTGTGTGTGTGTGTGTGTGTGTGTGTGTGTGTGTGTGTGTGTGTGTGTGTGTGTGTGTGTGTGTGTGTGTGTTTGTCTGTTTTTTGGGTGTTCATATACCAAATACCAATAAAGTCACCAAGTTTCGGACCATTCCGATGAAAAAAATTATAAAACGCTTCGGGTCATTTTCGACCCGAAGGACCCCAGAGGGTCAAATATTGTTTTCACTAAGTGTACATGGATCTTTATTACTTATTTCTATATACAGTCTAACCAAAAATTATTTTATAATTATAGCGAAATAAAGTAAACTGACATATTATACCCAAAAATTCTTCATAAAATGGACTACCAGTAAAATTGATAAAAATTTGGGACCAAAATTATTCAGACACTTTGACCTGACCATGTTTTGCTTAAGTGTTTATGCAACCTTTTACACCACAAACTGAACAAAATTAAGCATTTATTGGTCATTGGTAGACCTAATTTGGTATTATCTAATTGTGTACTTAAATTTGACAGCTGACAGCTGATTAGTTTATTGTAATCCATCACATACCTTTATATCAGTTATCTGACATTATCAAGATTATCATGACACAGTTAAACTCAGAGTTCTTGTCATATTTTATTACCATTTTCTAAACTATAGCGAATAAACTGTGATAATGTGAGAAAATGTTGAAGGTGTCTGAAAACATTTTAGTTTTACTGTACTCATATGTATTTATTATAGATCAGTGGTCTTTAAACGGAAAACATATATACACTAGTGTATAAAAGTTTGCCGTTGGTAAGAAAGAAGAAATCTCTAATGTTCACCAACGCTGCATTTATTTGATTAAAATACCATAAAAACAGTAATATTGAGAAATATTATTACAATTTGAAATAGTTCTTTTCAATTTGAATATATTTTAACATTTAATGAATTCCTGTGATGGCAAATTTCCTTCAGTGTCACATGATCCTTCAGAAATCATTCTAATATGCTGATTTGCTGCTCAAGAAACATTTATTATTATTATCTGTGTTGAAAATTCTTCGATTAATAGACATATATATTGGAATTTATTTGTAACATTATAAATGTTTTACTGTCACTTTTGATCAATTTAATGCATACTTGCTGAATAAAACTTGCTTTCAAAACAAACAAAAAAAGAATATGGTTCATATTCTTTTTTTCATATTCAAAATATGGTTCATCAATACGTTTGTTGCAGAACAGGCCTGCATCTGAAATGCATTTTGAATTACTTTTGTCCTTTTTCTAAGGTGACAGTGAGTGCTAATGGGATGATAGGCACTCATAGCTGGCTGCCCTACGACAAGAACATAGCTAATTACTTCACCTTCACCAGAGACCCCTCTGTGAGCAACCCAAAGTAAGTTTGAACAAGCACATTTACTATAAACGCATTATATAATCATGTGCAGAGGCTAGTTATGTCATACATTTCTAAAGACGAGGTTTTGTTTAGTCAGAAAGTTGTTTTTATGGTGACAACACTGGTCTTTGGACAAATAATCAAAAGCTTTATAGAAGCATATAAACAGCAGCTATTTGACATCAAACTCTGGTGGTTTGGCTGCTTTCATCTCTACGAATGTTCTTCAGTCAAATTGAGCCCTTTGTAGTAAAAGCTCATTTGTTTTGCCAAGCCTTTCTTGTTATTTATGAGTGGTTTGCTAACATGTGTCGAATCCGATGCTTAAACACAACATTGATCTATTTCAAATGTTCACCCACTGTTCCTGCTGACAAGTTTAGTCCCGTTTGTTGGTACTAACCTTTTGTTTGATCTGTTTTTAGGACCCAGCGGTTCCTCAGCGGGCCGTTCTCCCCAGGGGTGGAAATCGGCTCCCAGGTGCTGGTGGTGTCCAGTGACGGGCGTCTGCTGTTCAGCGGGGGGCACTGGGACTGCAGCCTGCGGGTCACTATGTTAGGCAAGGCCAAGCTGGTGGGCAGGATCTGCCGTCACATAGGTGAGAGCCCTCTGTCCGACATAGACGTACCGAAATAGTACTGAGCCGAGACGCAGCTGTAGGCGTTGGAATGAGCTTGATGGAGTTGTTCAGCTAAATCCTAAATAAAATGAATATTCGTTGAATATTTTGTTTCTGAAACTGAGCAATTAATAACTATCAGCTCCCTCTTGATTTAAACCATTCAGAATATTACATTATGCATTTGATTATGAATGCATGTCATGACGGCTAATTAATGGGCATTTTTGTGGGATATAGATGTTGTCACATGCCTGGCTTTGGATCTCTGTGGTATCTACCTCATCTCTGGCTCACGGGACACCACCTGCATGGTGTGGCAGGTCCTACAGCAGGTTTGCTAACACAAATACTTGTACTTTAATACCAAGTTAGTACAAAAATATGTATCAGACGTAACATGTAGAGACAGCTGCTTTTGAACGCTTGTATCATCCCATCATCATGATATTTTTTATTCAGAAAGGACACATTAAATTGATCAAAAGTGATCAAAAATATGTTTTTATATACAATTTATTCTATTGCTCATCATTTGTGATCATTTTTAATTGTATTACTACTTATTTACTTGAATAATTACTTGAAACAGTGTTTACTTAATTGACATAATTAAAGACTATATTCCTTTGTTTTATTTTAATTTGTTAATATTTATTTACGACATATATACGACACTATACTGAACATTCAGCTTTGCCATCACAGGAAAAAAATACATTTTAAAATATATTCAGAAAACAGGTCATTTAAATTGTAATAATATTTCACAATATTGCTGCTTTACTGTATTTTTTTTATCAAATAAATGCAGCCTTGGTGAGCATAAAATTTTTTTACTGACTTGAAGCCTTTGAAAGGTAGTGTATACAATAATAGTCCGAACTACAGCATGATTATATATACTAGTTATGAATATGTATGAATATAACTAGTGATTAAATCTGAATCTATATTTTGATTACCTGTAGGGTGGTTTCTCTAGCGGTCTGTCTCCACGGCCCGTGCAGGTGCTCTGTGGACATGATCAAGAGGTCACGTGTGTCGCCATCAGCACTGAGTTGGATATGGCGATCTCAGGGTCAAAGGTAAAAATCAGGTTTAAAGGTTTAAATCAGGCCATTTCTAAAACATCCCTTCAGGAGTTAATCAGCTTCATTGCATTGCCATCAGGGTTGATGAGTTTTCTCTCCCTTGCTGTCTTTGTCTCTCATTCAGGATGGCACAGTAATCATGCACAGTGTGCGTCGTGGACAGTACCTGCGGACCCTGAGACCACCATGTGAGAGCTGCGTTCCTGCCCCTGTGGCACAGCTGGAGGTCGGCATGGAGGGACACATAGTGGCACAGACAGTTATGGAGGGCCGCACGCCTGGAAAGGTGCTGATTGACTGCAGAACACTAAACACAGTTTGTCAAAAGAAGCAAGTTGTTGCTGTCAGGCGGAAACCTCATATCTCCATTTCTCGTCTTTTTTTTCTTCATAAATCATAACCATTAGTCACCCTTTATGTCTGTCTGTGGGTTTTGCAAATATCTTACAAATGAAAAGTATTAAAAAGAGCTTGTGACTAAACCTCGTAGCCCCATTGGATCCTCGAACTGTCAAAATTCACAAAACTCCACCCCGCCTTTATTGCACACAAATTGGACAGTCTCTACTTGTTTGCAATGCAAGGGTAAATAAAGTACTGGGACTTTTACACAAGAAACAATGTATAAATGAAGGCTAATGTTTTATGTATTTGAGGAGCTCTTAGTCTAGTATTTGTCGTCAAGTCATAGTCAATACTGTGTTAAATAGCTACTTCGATGGGATTTTGGCCAATGACAGAAAAAACTGAGCGCCCACATACCTACAGTAAAGTTTATAAGCTGTAAGTTGATGAAAAAGTAATGTGATGCAACCGTTCTAATGGTGGACAAAACACGTATGAAATTCGCTGGTCAATAACCTTGTAACTACATTTGAGCTTGATTTTGGTAAAATGTTAATAATATAATGACACATACAACTGTTCGGCCATATGTAAAGCCACAATATCAAATTTGACAGCGCAGTGTTCGATTATTTACAATTTTTTCGTTTTTTCCATTTCCTGAAAAGTAGTAATTTTGGAGATACAAAGTTTCCATCCGACACCGATAAAATTTGTTATTGTGAGAATGGAAATTGCACCGATCAGGCATAACATTATGAAAAATATTGTGTTGGTTCCTCTTTTGCTGCCAAAACAGCCCTGGCCCATCGAGGCATGGACTCTATCTGCCACCAAGATGTTAGCCGCAGATCCTTTAAGTCCTGTAAGTTGCGAGGTAGGGCCTCCATGGATCGGACTTGTTTGTTCAGCACATCCCACCGATGCTCGATTGGATTGAGATCTGGGCAATTTGGAGGCCAAGTCAACACCTCAAACTCGTTGTTGTGCTCCTCAAACCATTCCTGAAACATTTTTGCTTTGTGGCAGGGCGCATTATCCTGCTGAAAGAGGCCACAGCCACCAGGGAATACCGTTTCCAAGAAAGGGTGTACATGGTCTGCAACAATGCTTAGGTAGGTGGTACGTGTCAAAGCAACATCCACATGGATGGCAGGACCCAAGGTTTCCCAGCAGAACATTGCCCAAAGCATCACACTGCCTCCGTCGGCTTGCCTTCTTCCCATAGTGCATCCTGGTGCCATGTATTCCCCGTGATGCAAAAGAAAACGTGATTCATCAGACCAGGCCACCTTCTTCCATTGCTCCGTGGTCCAGTTCTGATGCTCACATGCCCAATGTCAGCGTTGGACAGGGGTCAGCATGGGCACCCTGACTGGTCTGCGGCTATGCAGCCCCATACGCAACAAACTGTATTCGGACACCTTTCTATCAGAACCAGCATTCATTTCTTGAGCAATTTGAGCTACAGTAGCTCGTCTGTTTGATCAGACCACACGGACCATCCTTCGCTCCCTACGTGCATTAATGAGCCTTGGCCACCCATGACCTTGTCGCTGGTTCACCACTGTTCCTTCCATGGACCATTTTTGATTGACACTGACCACTGCAGACCGGGAACAGCCCACAAGAGCTGCAGTTTTGGAGATGCTCTGACCCAGTCGTCTAGCCATCACAACTTGGCCCTTTTCAAACTCACTCAAATCCTTACACTTGCCCATTTTTCCTGCTTCTAACACATCAACTTTAAGGACAAAATGTTCACTTGCTGCCTAATATATCCAACCCACTACCAGGTGCCATGATGAAGAGAAAATCAGTGTTATTCACTTCACCGGTCACATTGTTATGCCTGTTCGGTGTAAATTATAAACAAAATAATAATAATATTGTTTTTATATCTAGGTACATTAATGCAGTGCTTCTCTAACCTGTCCTGTTTTTGTTTTTTTTGACTGTCACATTCATTGTTTTTTTATTATTATTATTTTCTGCCTGTAGGACAAGTATGCACTGCATGTGTATTCTGTAAATGGCTCTCTCTTAGCATCTGAGACCTTGGATGAGAAGATTTCAGCTTTGCACCTGGTGCCTGACTACCTCATCGTGGGCACACAACTGGGAAACCTTCACATTCGAGACTTGTACAGGTAAACACACCTCTAACAGTTATTGTACACTAAACACTATCCTTCAGAAGTTTGTGGTCAGTATTTTTTTTAATAGAAATTAATACTTTTATTCAGCAAGGACACTTTAAATTGACCAAAAGTGACAGTAAAGACTTTTACATTGTCACAAATCAATTTGTTTCAAATAAACGCTGTTCTTTTGAACTTTTTATTCATCAAAGAATCCTGAAAAAAAAATCTGTCACAGTTTCCACACGATATTAAGCTGTTTTCAACAAGAAATGTTTCTTTAGCAGCAAATCAGCACATTAGAATGATTTCTGAAGGATCGTGTGGCACTGGCGTAATGATGCTGAAAATTCTTTATTCCTGTGATGTTTTGCCATCATAGGAATACATGTCAATTAAAAAATATTAAGATAGAAAACAGTTATTTTAAATTGTAAGAATATAACAGTTTTACTGTGTTTGTGATCAAATAAATGCAGCCTGTGTGAGCATAAGAGATAAAGTAAATCCTACTGACCCCACACTTTTTAATGGTAGTGTAGGCATACAGCTTGAGTTTCCCAGCTTAGCACAACCTGTTTGATCATATTTTTTTTTTCTTCATTTTTTCATTGTAGAAGCATTCTTAAATCCTTTTGTGTCATCACATTAAATCTTAAGCAGCTGGGTTCATGTTTACTTCTCAGTCTCTCTTTCTGTGTCTTTGTGTCTGTGTGTATAGCTTAAATCTGGCTGTGGCGCCCTTGGCCCTGAAGGTCCCTGTGCGTTGTGTGTCTGTCACGAAAGAGAGCAGTCATATCCTGGTGGGCCTAGAGGATGGCAAACTCATTGTGGTGGGAGCAGGAAAACCGGAAGAGGTGAGTGAGTTTGAGAGGGTCTGTGTGTGGAAGGGTTTGCCATTAAAGGGATAGTTCACCAAAAAAGAAAATGTTATGTTTTTCTGCTTACCCCTAAGGCAACCAAGATGTAGGTGTCTTCGTTTCTTCAGTAGAACACAAATGAAGATTTTTAACTCCAACCGTTGCTGTGTGTCACTCATATAATGCTTGTCAATGGAGACTAATTCTATTAGAGTAAAAAAAACATGGAGAGACAACTTCAAATTAAACCCCGCGGCTCGTAACGACACATTGATGTCTTAAGACACGAAACGATTGGTTTCTG